>JAHTMV010000041.1:0-298774 GCA_022315185.1 Agaricus sinodeliciosus
GGGAGTTGCATTACGAGGAGGTGGTGATGGAGCTCTTTGCCGTGATGGCGGCATCGGCTGTGGCGGCGTTGGTGGACGCGGTGGTTCTGCCGGTGGAGCTCTATCAATAGGTGGTTGATCCGTGGAGGGACCATTAAGAGAATTGGGGTCGAGATTAAAATCAACTTTTCCTCCTTTTTTGGAGTTCTCTGGTTCCGAGGAATTACTTCGACTCGGAGTATTACTCAATCTCTTTTCGAGGTTACCTGGTTTCGATTTATTGCATTTCGGAAAGAAAGCTTCATCGAAAATGGCTGTGGAGAGACGAAAATTACATTTCCGTTTTGGTGCCTCATAATTGATAATTTGGACCTTGGTATCCCAAAATATCATAAGCTCGATCGTGAAGAGAGCTTGTTTTTACGTATCTCTTTTGGGAGATAGACGTAAGCACCACAGCCAAACACTCGGATTTTTGTTAAGTCCGGTTTGGTTCCGTAGAATAGTTCGTACGGAGTTTTCCACTTCAATCGTTGCATAGGTGTGCGGTTATAAATATAAACCACATACGTCATAGAGAACCCCCACCATGAGTCGGGAAGGCATGCATGTTTATGCATGGCTTGTGATTTCTCGTGCAACGTTCTGTTGAGTCTTTCAGCACGCCCATTTTGTTGATGAACATTAGGGGCAGAAAGTTCATGTTTAATGCCGTTAGTGGATAAATACTCTTGTAGAGTACCATTGGTGTATTCTCCTCCCTCGATCAGTGCGCAGTCTCTTGATCTTTCGATCAGTGGAGTTAGCAAGCAATGTCATGATTTTTATCATTTCTCGAGGTGCATCACTTTGTGGGCAAGCATCACGGTGAATGCCGTATTAGAGTAATCATCTAATATGGTTAATACCCATTTATGGCGGATAGGAGATCACTGGAAGTTCGAATAGATCCGAGTGGATTAATTCAAGAACTTGTTTTCCACGGCTTTCTGAAGTGGGAAAGGATTTTTGTGCGAGTTTACCTTCAGCACATCCTTTGCAAACTGGTTTATCTCGTGGAATACTAATAAGGTGGAACGCCTAAAGATTCTTTGAAGAATTTACTCAACACGAAATGGACGATGTCTAATCGAATGATGCCAGGTAGAATAATCAGTGTTTTGTGGTTGCATAAAGCATCCAGCTTCGGGGAATTTCTCAAATTATCCTGGTAGGACAAGCGGAAATACTCGGGAAATGTCCCGAGATACCCGAAAGCACAGCAATGATTATGTTCATGCTTGAAGGTGAGATGCTTTGCATTGGCTTTTTCTAATCTTCAGTCCGAACCGTAAAAAGTTGTCCGACAGAGATAGCTGCAGTGGCATACATTTATGTAATACGGCCACAGTTAGTTTTTCGAACTTCTTTGGTTCCTGTGTTTTGTATCACGATTAAAGTGTTGAATGTGTAACTGTTTCTCGGCCTTGGGATTTTCATTTGGCCAGAGGCAGTTTGTACCATCCAAAAGAAGCTTGATCGACTGTTGAAAGGTCCGAGAGACCTGTCCAGTAAAGTGTGGCCCGAAGCGCCCACTATCGCATCCACTTAATTGGATAAGATCAGAGTTTGAATTTAATGCTCATAATGATGACTTAAAATTCAGGCGGATGTTAATCTGAGAAAGAGGTTCCTGACCTCAATTCATCGCATATATTACATCCGGATCAGTACATGAGGGACTATTTAATATCGGTCCTCTTCTTGGGTCCGTCCAACCAGCCTCCACGGCAGGAACGGCCAACATGGAGAAAACGGCGTGACGTAACTCCGCCTGATGAATCAGAACATAATGTTAGAAGGTCTAAACGGGAAACTAAAGTACCGAACCGACCCAACAATATCTACGGAGATAAACATCCGTCGAAAGTTCTGAGAGATTACGAGAGACAACCTTTCTTGCCGGACTTCGAAGAAGGAATCCAGCGAAGGGTACCTCCAAGATCTGATAGACAGAACGCCGTATACCAACCAACGAACAAGCTGACGAAGGACGTCGCGAAGAAATTCGCAGACACTTCGAAGAAGCTACTCGACGGGCTGAAGAATACGAACGAGAGCATGGCTCTCAACTTCCTTACCAATTTGGCGATGCTCCAATCCCTGGAGAGCCACTATGGACGAAGTTCAAGTTCTAATCAGAGAAGGAGGAGTAAGGTTAAATAACTTTCTCTTTGAACTTGCAAATCAGATCCAAACACCAGTCCAATTTAAGGACTTAACACAACTACCTGCAGCAATGCGGAAGAAATGGATTGATGCTTGTTTGGAGGAATTAGAAGCCTTACAGAAACGTGGTGTTTATGAATTAGTAGATCTCCCGAAAGGTCGAAGAACTATTAAAAATAGATGGGTATTTAATGAGAAAAGCGATGGCTTCCGCGCTCGACTAGTCGCAAAAGGATTCTCTCAAATCGAAGGAATTGACTACAATGAGCTATTTCTCCAGTAGTCTGCTATGAAACTGCCCGTCTCCTTCTAGGCGTCGCCGCCCTTGAAGACTGGGATATGTTTAGTGTTGACGTAAAAACTGCCTATTTATACGGCAAACTGGATGAGGAAATCTATATGACACAACCCGAAGGATTCACAGCCACCGGTAAAGATAATAAGGTCTGGAGATTACGCCGAGCATTGTACGGCCTTAAGCAAGCCGGGTTAAGCTGGTGGAAACAGTTGACTGCCAGCATGACCGAAATCGGTTTTGTCCGATGTAAATCCGATGCAGGCGTATATTATTACCGTCACCACAAAACGCATGAACTTGTCATCGCGCTTGTCTATGTTGACGATGTAGCTTTCATGGGAAAGAAAAACTCCCAGCTCCTCAAAGAGTTGAAGCTAAAGTTTTCAACCAAATGGGAATGTCGTGATCAAGGTGTTATGACAGAATTTCTCGGTATGCAAATATCTCGAGATCGTCAGAACAAGAAAATCTTCTTGCATCAGCAGAAGTACCTCCAAAAGGTCCTTGATCGATTCGGTATCAAATCCGGATCTGAAGAAACACCGTTACCAAAAGGATACGTGTTCAAAACTTCCGATAAAGTACCAAACAATGATTCAGAACAAAGTACCAACAGTTGGTCGGATCACTTGATGTATCTCATGATCGGATCACGACCGGATATTGCATTTGCCGTTGTAAAATTATCACAACACATGGTGACTCCAAATAAAGAGCACTATACTGCCGGCATGCATCTTCTTCGGTACCTTAATGGCACTAAAAATACGGTTCTTGAGTTTGATGGTAACTCGAATCCAAGGTGTCATAGCCTATTCCGATTCGGATTGGGCTTCTGATTCAGAAGACCGGAAATCTATTACCGGCAACTTTGTTACAATCGCTAACGGAACAATTTCCTGGCTGAGTCGTAAACAAAAGACTGTTGCACTCTCATCGACGGAAGCCGATATATGGCTATCTCTGATTGTTCGGACAATTAGTTTGGGTCTCCCAACTCCTAACGAGATTGGTTTCGAGATACAAACACCAATGCTCTATGGAGACCAATAGGCAGTCTATTTTGGTCAACTTCTGAAGTCCAGGAGAAAGATCGAAGCATATTGACATCCGCTTCCATTATATCCGAGAGCTCTTAGAACAGAAGCAAATCAATCTTGATTGGATTGATGGATCAAAGAATCCTGCTGACGTTTTAACTAAAAACCTAGAAAAAGTGAAATTCTCCCTTTTCTGCTCTATGCTTAATCTAAAGCAACAATGAGTTCATTCAAGGAGGAGTGTTGAAATGAATACCTTGAGTCGTACACTCGGTATGATGTATGAATGACTCCTGTTTCAAATACATGCATTATACACATTATTACTGTGCTTCCATGCATTATCCTCTCGTAGACTACACCCGCAGGGCACTATGATTTCATGAGGTCTTTTAGCTATACCCTTAACCCTATATTGTTGTAGTATATAAAGACACTGTAGTCTACCGATAAGTTTAAGTTTCCAATCGCTCTCACTCTCTAGCCTAACCAAGCTAAAACTCTTACTCTCTCAACCGCTTCGCTATTCAACAGGACTATCTCCAATGTAAATCTGTTAATGCTACTCGCTATACTCGCTATGTTCGCAACACATCCGCATCATCCTGTTCTTTCATTACTAGAACGGCGAAAAGCTAAGGGTTCAACCCTACATCCAAATGCATTGGAACACAAATCCAAAGCAATCCGCAAGATCATCAAATCCCACTTGACATGGTGATCGACAATCCTTCCTCGGAGATATTCGACCCCTCTCCAAACATATCAAACCTGGATATCGGCTAGTTGACCGATTTCCGGACAAAATCAAATTCGTATCCATGCCTAAACCGCACAAAGAACGAAAGGAATACCATGAATCTAAATCTTGCGCCTATCAGGGAACCAGACGCGTTGCATCTTTTCACAGCTGGCGTCAAACACAAATTCGATCCGAACGTTCCTGTTCCTGATCAAAATCATTCACATGTCGCAGTCGTCTCATTGTTCAAGGGACGATCCATATCATAAAACAAGGGCTGCTGGAAGGCGGGCAATGGAGGAAACTATTGTCGGGTGTCAACATTCTGGCACTTATCAAAGCATAAAAAGCTAAAAAGGGTGGCCCATTCATAAGGTCGTCCTTTACACAATGTCCCAGCTGATCGTCAAAAAATTGATGTCAACTAATACCAAACCGCTTGGATCTCAGCTCTCTATTGCTGTATCCCTAGCCTTCGAGGCCATCGTCATGGACTTCCCTGAAGTCGAGATTGAAATACGAGGTTTCAACAAATCATGGGCGACATCCCCGGCATCTTTTGCTGCCGAATCTGGTATGCTTCAACCAGTCGCTCAACAGGCTTATTGCAACGCGGTAAATGCCAAGACGTTTACAGAGCAATCATTATCCTTCCCTCAATCTGCCTCTTATCATTATACAAGGCAGAAGACAACGCGAGATGCCATTTCCCTTTGGCAAGCAGGATTCCAAGGAGTTTGCACTATTAGTGAAACGCCACCAAACATGCTCTCTTCAGAGAGTATAGGAATGCACCCAGGACTCACAGTCCATTCACGCGATAACAGCGAGCCGCCACCAAACATGGACTCTTCGGAGAACAGACGAACGCGCTCAGGGCAGATTATTTTAGCCCGCTCGCCTTATCAAATTGTGCCGCCACCACACAGACCTTCTTCGGGAGGTGTAGGAATGCGCTCAAAACTCATACAAAAAGGTAATGACTTTTTTAGGTCAACTGATCACGACAAATTGTGCCATAAAGGAAACAATTGGTACGAATTCAATGACAGGGAAGGCAACCCAGTCCTTCCAAGTCATATTCAAGGTGGCCCATGGTTCCAATCTTTCCAAGGAATCTCGGCTGCCAACGACTCTCCACTACTCACTCGTCTTATGCGGGTGGCTTGTTTACATGCTCCTATTGGAGAGTATAGAGTGCGGTTCTTCAAAAATGAGCCGTACAAAAATTGTCCTTGTAATCTGGATTGTCCAGAAACAAAACAGCACGTTCTAATGGTCTGCCCTTGGGTTGTAAGGCGTATCAATCACTATGACTTGGATGGAATTTTTACGATAAGGGGTTTACTCCTATTCCTCCAAGACAACCCACAAGCGTTTAGTTTCGATCCAATGGAACTTCCACGAAAAGCTGAATTGAGCTGGCCAGCCTACTGTGAGGAGGTGTACTGCAAGCGAGATTCAGAAAATGTAAGGAAGCTAGAAAAGAGACTTCCGACTAGTAAAGGGCCAATCTTCTTGCATGAGTCGATTGAGTTCTTAAGAACGGAGAGTGTGGGAGGTGGATGATGTTGGGAGAGTATCTTCCGGCATCGATGATAGAGATGAAGCCTGTCACGAAGGCTGTTATAAGAGAGGAAGAAAGAGGTTGTGTTTCTTTTTCCTTCTGTATGAACGATTTTGCTTTTACTTGTATTTAAGTGTACTTGTAGCCGATTTCGAGATATCCTGCTTTCTTTTTCTTTTTCTCTTATGGCTTTGACCTCGTCAGCCGGATACGATTTCTTCTTAGTTAGGTAGAGTACAGGTGATGTAAAGTACGGGGAATGCGTCATGGCACCCTTAAGTAGTATTGAAATATACTATACTGATTACAAAAAAAAAAAAAAAAAAAGAGACAAAGCAGAGTGCCATGGAGCCAGCTAAGCCAGAAATCTATGGTAGAAGACTCTGCTTTGAAGTGGTACAAGACATTGTGGCTCAAGCTTACTGGCAGCCTCAATTTGGTTGCTAGTAGATTATGTCATCAGCCAGTGGCCCAAAAAGAAATATTTTTCTCATTCAAGTGAATCAACAGTCTTGATTGCCACTCAAGTTCTCTGAAATGCATGCAGAACTTCAGTTTAAATTGCTCAGAATGGTTCCCAATTTCTTACCTATTAGAATGATCACAATATGTATTGGATTTATCTCAAATTTGCCATATTAAGTTCATCTCAGAGGAGCTCACTCATGTTGAACCCAATCAAGCTTCTGGCCATGTAAAGATTGTACTTTCGTAGAGACACAACAGAAACAAATATGAAAACATAGTTTATTACCTGAATTAGACTAAACTGCCACAGGGTAAAGGATGAGTCTTAAGGCCCTGTTATGAACCGTGATATCTACAGTTATATTTCTCATAGTAGTTACTACATTTGTAACTACAATTATGTTTACCTTTTATTGTACTTATATTTCACTTCTCTTGTTGTGATTGTTTTATATCTCTTATTGATCCGCTTTAATGATCCGGATTACTTTACATATTTAGCCTTCTATAATTAATGATCATTTGTTCCGAAGAAGTTCTTCCTTCTATTTTAGTATTACGAAAACTTCTTTATAGTTCCCGAGTCATTCCCGAGTTGAGTCTCGGTACCTTAAGGAGTTTGATTGTAGTTATATATAGAGTACTTGTAAAGATATATAAGTCGCTCAACTCAACCATGTAGAAACAACGTTTCTACTTGGTTAGGTGGAGACTTGAATACAAAGTCTTACTCTTACTATACGCTTGAACCATCAGACTTAATTGCTAAGCTCTTTAAACTGCTCTCAAGCTCTTAGTACTATAAACGGCACATTTGAGTTACTCTTCTCGATTCATCGAGGAGGTCTCCTTTGTTACGCTTTAGAACTCTGAGTATTTCTATCGACGTAACGCCCCAGCTTAGGACCGGGCCGGGGTCACTGTAACAGGCCCAGTCAAAAGTAACCTCCTGGGAATTCTGAGTTATTCTGAAAATTTTGTAAAAAGGGACATTTTTGTGGTGTGGTCTGAGAATTCCTGAGAGTATGAAAATATTGGAATTATATGATCATTCGAAATTCTGATAATCAGAAATTTTCATAATTCAGACATATATGAGGAACATCCACACATGAAACTTGAAGTTATGCATTGTGTTATGAAAGCTTATTGACACTTCTATGTTACGACCTTAATCTATAAAGACTCAGGTTGCAGACAAGTGGACAAAGACTTGAGAGCAATGAGAGAGTAGAGTAAGGGAAAGATACGATTGGTAAAGTGTAAAGAATACAGCAGTACCTACAGGGTTTATATACGTAAAGACATCTACCCAGGGTAACTAAGTATAGGACAGGACTGAGTCATAATACTCGGGGTAGTGGAGTAAGAATGCATGGACGTGGAGTAAGGCATATGGGGGTGGAGTAACAGTGAGACAAAAGATACTAGAAAGGAAAGGTGAAAGAAAAGTATAACGGGCAGACATGAGAACGTGGAAAAACAAAAGAGCCTGAACGGGTGACCATAACCGGTGAAACCATAACATTCTATCATGGAACCTCTATCACTCCTCCAGACTCATTTATCCCAAATCCTCTTACTACCAATGATTCCCTTGTCAACCAACTGCTCTAGCAAGCCTGGGGGTACACTCCCCATATTTATGCCTACAATGAGTATGGACAATACATCAGAACCTATGAGACTGACTTATTGGATAGTTGGCATCATGAATGGAAGGCTTATCCTAGTCCAGGGTTGGATATTGTATACACTCATTCATATCTCAAGATTCAGGATGTTGAACAGCATAGTGGTGTGCAGTGACAGAGGAGAAGCACTTATGCATGAAACAGTAAGTGAAGACTAGAGTAGTACAATGAGTAGCTAAGGCTATGTACAACTTAGGGAACACACTTAATGGATGGAAATCTGATAATCTATTAAAAAAGATACACAGATCTTATATACATTTCTAGGATGGTCTGTGCAAGCATAATGGGCTGCATAAGGCTGCACCAATACAATACTATCTACCAATAGCAGAAAGAGAGCATAGCTGTATGAGGCAGTGCCTGCACAGGGGCATAATGCATAGGATGAGGCAGCACTAGGCAGCATATCTAAAGATAGGGCACCTTAGAATAGGCGCTATGCATGTCATAATTAGCACTGAGCTTAGTCAACATCAAGCACTATAATTAAATCCAACACTGATAACAGGCTACCAGCTGGAGAGTAGAACAGGGATGTGGAGCTTGAAGAGAGTAATAAAGAGGGAAAGTGGTGTGGAGTAACAAGTTAATGTAGACAAGAAGGATAGGAGAAGGTTTGGAGAGTAAGTCAATGCACAGTATATATTCAAGAGGTGGGTTTTTGGTACAAACATAGAAGAGTAGAAACATAGTTTTGGTACAGACTTAGAATTAAGGAGTAGAGACATAAAAGATGGAGGGCAACATGTAGATACAGTAGATTTTGTCTGTCTTTACAAAAAATCCACACTCATAGCACTGTGAGCCCAGAACTGAAGTGATTGATGACCCTTAATGGGATACATATGTAGAAAATTCCTATGAAATATTATCAATTTTCTATACTAAAACAGCCTAGGCAGGAAATTTCTTACATAAACATCAAACCAAATCAAAGCATACCTTCAAAAAACTGAATTAAAGGACATAATTTACTCTTTTTGCCATTTAAATCAGGAAATTACTTTGCTTCTTGGCTTACAGTGTAGCTGTTCTTCTAGCATGCTCATTCTTAGTGTAGTCGCTCATGTTGGCGACTTTCACATTTACTGGGAGAACTACTGAGGTGCATGTAGCATGTAATAAGCATTTCGGAGCGTGTCTATACTGGCTTCAAAATAAAAAGACTCATGCCAAATGGACGGGAATTGAGGGGTACCCCGTGTGATAGTAGATTATGTACCCGAATTTTACCAATATTGACCTAACGGCTATCTGATGTTTCGATTCTTCAGAGAGTCTGTATAGGAAGTATTATTTTAATATCTGGAAATAACAATGATTTGAGAATTTATCTTAATAATCCAGCCCCCTTATTGACTCAGAAGCCCAGTGGATATTCATTTGATATGTCGTCCGACTGCTCACAGCCATGAGATTGGACAAATTATCATTAAGCCGATGAAGAGACAGGATCACTCCAACTGAGATGATGCAGCCTTTATAAGCATCGCACTTCCGCGCTAGAAGATCAATCGATCGCCGGGTGACGGGACTACGTAGTGTGGTGTCCGCGTTGCCTCCCCAGCCTTCGAATCTGATCAAGATTGCTACGAAAAGAATAGTTACCCCAAGATTTCATTGTTACAAATCATTGCACAATACAATATTGAAGACTATCTAATTGTCTCTGAAGTGTTGAACGCATCAAAAGAAGAAACGTGCAAAAGCCGGGGCATCATTAAAAAGCGTAGGTAAGATGGAGGATAGATGTAATGTCTGTCTTTGAGCAAGTGTTGCATGCGCTAGAGATCTGGCCCCGTAGCGTTAGAGAAAGCATTCCACTTGGGGCATAATTCTTTCCAATCATCTAGCACACAAGATTACTACGCGTCTCTCCACAGAAAAAGAAAACCACATACTGGGTATGTTCTTATTAGCAGTGGCCGTTTCGTCGGGGGCTTCAGCAAATACAATTGCAAGACCACTACAGATCATCAATAACGATTCACTGTAGGCTCATGTAGGCGGAGCGAGACTTACACATCCAGATGATAATCAATGTGACTAGAACACAACATGTCAGCCAAATACAAAACAGGTTGAAAGCAAGTTCTATGTACCAGTGGAAGATCCATGGGCCGGGATTATCAGTTCTGAATCGAATAGCGACATAGTCTCCCTCTGCCGTTCCGACGCTGACAACATCTCGCTTCGGAGGATTAAAGAAATTGAAGCGTCCAGTATCAGCACTCCGGACAACGCTGAATGTGTGCTGCATCTATTGTCAGCCTCAAAGATAGAATAAAAAGAAAATTGGCTTACGCCATGAAGATGGAATGGATGGGGTCCACCGATGAGATTGCTTGGCATATTGACTTGCACAGTCTTTCCTCGTTCTACCGTGTAGACACTTCCCTCGGGGAGTAGATCGTGAGCATTTCGAGCACCACTCAATATTTGAAGCAAAACAGGAACATCGGGTGAAACGAAGGACTTGTTGTTGATGAGAAACCTGAGCTGTGCCGGATCGAATGAGAAATCCAAGTCGAACGTTACATCGGCGCCATCCGGTGTCGGTCTTCCAGGTGCAAGGGGGTCAAACAAGGGGTGGAGATTAGTTTCTTTCAGCAGATCTTGTTTATCTTGTTGTCGCGATTTAGGCTCCGCATTGCGCGCTCCCTTGTACCTTAGAATGGCGGAATTTACCCCACCCTCAAAAGTAGAACTGAGGTTGCCATGACCAGAGTTTGGACGAGCTCGTATCCAATAATTGTCGGGACGTTGGTTCGCTTCCAAAACCGCAGAGTATCGCTGGCCTTCCCGTATCGTCAATGCATGATAGGATAATCTTGAGGATGAACAACTCACCAGCGAACATTTGGATAGTGTTGACCTTGTGAGGGAGCACCACTGTGCCTTCGACTTCAATGATAGTAAGGTCATGGTTGTCAATGGAGAAAACAAAGTTCGGGTCGCATGACATGGAAACCAGACGAAGACGGTAGCGTTTTCCATGTTTGATGTTGACGACAGATAGTTCGGTTTTTGGACCTCCGACATATCGTCCCTTGCCATTAATGAGAGTACTATCTGCCTCAGCGATGGTTGACCTGAGTGACTTCGCCGACTCGTGATACCTAAGTATACAGTAGGATGAGAATCATTCTGATAACCAACATATAGGCTATTACCATTCAGACAAGGTGATTACCGTTGAGTCTAGGCCATGAATTTAGGGAATTACCGTATGGTCTGGACGTACAATCTCACCGTCATCCACTGCGGTAGATCATCGGTCAACATAAGTCCACCGTTCATGCAGCGAGTTACATACCATCATAGAAAAATCGCAATGGGTCATGAGGGTCTTTAACAATTAGCGCTCCTCGAATACCATCACAATATTGAACACCTAAGGTGGAAATCTGTGAGCAATAGAAACGCCACACAGATGGCAAATTACCGAAATGCGAATGATACCAATATGTCCCGGATTGTTCAACAGGGAAATCATACAGGAAAGATTCATTGGGTGCGATAGGGCATTGGTTGACACCAGAGGCACCGTCCATAAAGTTGGTTCCGGTTTGAAGCATGCCGTGCCAGTGCTATTTGATAAGGTCAGGGCAGTGTGCAGAACGGCATATTTTATATGACGTACAATACTCGCTCCTCGATGTTGGTTTGGGTCTGACAACTGATTGAGGACGTTCATCCTGACACGATCGCCCTTCATAACTGGTTTGAGTATGCAAACATGATACTTATTAACCTCACACCTTCTCCATCATGATTACGGGTCCGGGGCTGGCGCCATTGATAACTGAGGCTCTAAAGGGATATTGTCAACCAGCGCTGTTACCGTCGGACGGTGGACCACCCACGCTCTTTTGAACCCATCCGGGGAAACATCCATGTTAGTGAGGTGAAGGGTTCCATGAGGTCCAATCGTCGACCCGGTTGTAAGCGCAGCCGCCGCCAAGATGAGTAAACACAAAGACATCTCTAAAGCAGATATTACAGACGGGGAGGTTTGGACGTGGCTAGCGCCCGGAAGAGGGAGGAGGTGCGGAGGACGATTGATGAAGCGCAACTATCAAACATCACGGAACTTTATAGCATTGACGATGAAGGCCGGTAATAATAGCCTCAACCGGGGACCCGTGGTCAATCTCACGAATGCAACACAGATTAATGGGCTGTGTTACAAGGCGCTGATGCTGGGGAATGGTTTGGGACAGAGAAGACATGACCAGGGGTGTCATCACGAAACCATCACGATATTGATCGATATTGATCACCATCACATTACGTGGCTTTGCTTGTGTTTTTCGGCAACAGTTCCTCGCCCCTCGCATTCATATATATCCGCCTGTCTGACCTACGCAGCTCAAAAGATGTTTGATCACCACCAACCTTCTTCGACAGCAACATGGCGAAGGCCTCGAAATTTTCTCTCTCATTTATATTCCAAGATCTCAACTTGATGTTGGCTGTGGCGGCTCAAGACGTCTGTAACGTCTTTGATCATCATCCTCATCAGGGCTTGATAATCGAGAAGCCAGTAAGTTGGTGCAAATATGATGTCCGGTTGATGTCCGACCTTTTGAATCATAACGTGGCCAGGCACTGGCAGGCAGGACTAATGCCCATCCCCACCCTAGACGGAGCATCTCCATGCCACTAACAAAGAGAAGACATTTCCTCACCGGGAAGTTGCCAGCAAGTTGCCAGAGACCTCGATTATTTGTTCTAGGATTTCGTCGCCATCAGTGCATAAGTACACATCCGCTTCGCCCCATCAACTTCGTGGTGTGTACTGGTGAGAATCGGCAACCATATACGTTGCGAATTTGCGCCCGTTCGAAATATTCATCAGCTTCCGTGATTCTTTAATCAAGTTTATTACGCGGACATGGGACCAGGCGCGTCTTCAATACTCCAGACTCGGTTTTTAGTGGCCCGTGGTTCCAAAGAGTTCCGTTGACTGAGTTCGGTATTATTACAAGGGACTGGTGACGTTAAATAATTTGACATATGGAAACGAGGGTAAAATGGACGTGTTGGCATGCTCGATACTCCTTTGTCCAAAGTGCGACATTGATCAATCACCAGGCACGTTCACATGGTGGCCCAGACGGTGAGTCTCAATCGACTCTCAATCGTCATTTATAGAGCATCAACACAATATTGTTACAAAGAGATTGAAAAAAGACATTGAGGGGACATGATGCTCAATATTGCGGCGGCTCGGCCATATAGCACTCCTCAATATTCCACCCGCCCGTTTCAGTCAGCATAGAAGAAACCACAAGCATGACTGTGGCTGTCCGACAGCCATCTTAGATACGCTACAGTTGAAATGAAAATAATTATTGAGTGGCGTCATTGAGACTTCATCTAAAGTGCCCATAGGATTAGCCAAAACTTCAATTGAGGACCAGATTACTTTATTTGCAGTGTTTATGCCCGCGAGATCGGCAATTAAACGTCCGTGGGTTAGCTTGAGAACCGTATAACCGTTGAAATTGTTTATTCGACTGGAATACATTCACTTACTCTACGGCACAACTTTTATATCAGTTTAAGGAGATGAACGGCTCTTACAGACAAAAGATAAGGGCTCAGAGGATGGAACGCGGAGAATGTACTAGATTAGCAGATGAGGGGCTTCAGACGACGTTCAAAAATAGAGAAGGAGAGGAAGACTTCAAGAAGGGAAAACAAGGAGATAGTTATAGGAAATATGAGATATTCGTACAGGCGTCGACTCGAACGTCGGAAGGTCCGACCCACCTAGAGGACCAGTAGATATAAAAGCAGAGAGCGGCATATACTTGTTTTTTGGTATCTTTTTCCATCTTCGTAAGTGAATCGCTCACAATTGACGACTTTTACTCGGTTAATTGCGTGTGTCCTCTTTCATGAACTTTTGAACGCATTTTGCACTGACCGTAACACTTCCGAGGCATTGACCATATTCACTTTTCGCATCATCAGTCCGACGCATTCAAGTAACGACTGCAACATATCCGCAAGTTGGCTGTGATAGTGCTAGAGTTTAATATCCATTTCCTCACTTTTCGTCTTCATGATTATCATGCCCGAACAGAAATAAAAATTTCTATTCAAGTGGCATCCAACGTTTCATATAACATCCTCGGCTGTCGGATGAACTTGACAAGGTATACGTATCAAGATGAGCCAAGATGAGCTTACAAGAGATCTAGATGTAGTTTTCTTGGAAAACTCCAATGGAAGTGTTAAGCGCAAAGGGCCGGCGCCTCGACCATGATAGTAAGCCTTGTGAGCTCCCCTCGATCCATCTTTATCTCATATTGTTATCGGTGAACCATGCCCACTGTCGGTCCATAATATCTCATATTTTCTCTTTCTTATCAATACAAAGACTTAGGTACGAAAGTAGTATCTATTTTGAGTTCTTGATGAAGAGCGTCGAGCCGCATGGGTCTTACCAGTGCCTATCGTTTCGAAACCCCTATGGCGAGGGCTTTCTCCATGTTACTTTCCGGGACTAGTATGTTTTCTTTGACAGCATTTGCACAATTCAGATTGAGGAACCGCATCGAGAGGCATGGATTCTCGAACCTCATATCGGATGTCGTGTTTTGATACTCACATTGTTCACTAAAATTATCCTTAGAACAGCCAGCTCGAGGTATTCCATATAGAAACGGCGGCATTACAGGAATAGGAATTAAGGGCCTGATATAGTCGGCCAGTGTTACGTACATTCAGTGGCGACCACATCGGAACCTAATGTCATAAACCAGTGACATCAGCGTGACAGCATCCAACAACATTCACCTTATCTCCCGCAGATTTTCAATTGGGATAGCACCAAGCTCAATGACTTTCTGCCAGGCTGTCACAACAATCTCTGGAGTTGCCACATGAGTTATCGTGGTGCCTGGCGTGAAATTGAAGTCTTGAGCTGGAAAATCTCCCACCGGGCGCTTCGGGCTAGTGCTTCTCACATTACTATCGTGATCATGATATTATCATCGATCAGACTATATTTGATCATCCACTCTATCCGCCTTGGACGGACCGGAGATTCCATGTACTCAAATTTCAAAGTGGCAGCTCTCCATTGAATCTGTTCCTGCTTGGCAGTGTCAACATAGGAGCGAATGACACTGGGAGCGAGGTACTGTACCATTCTTCAGGTAATCAACTTTCATGTTTTCTACTTGGAAACCTGAAAAGTCGGTGTATTAAACGAAAAATTAAAGGTAGATAAATGACTGGTCACGATACAAGTCCTACTTATACTTTTATATGCCGGGCATCGACGAGAGGCAGTCGTCGGGCTCCGTGGGCTGCCTGTCCAGTAATTATGGAAGCTCAAGCATTAGTAACATACAATGCAAGCTGGTGCTACATGATCAAGCTTCGAAACCCGAGGCGAACCTCCAAGGTCAGGGAAGACCTAAAATATGTGGGCTCATGTAAGTAGCAGCAGGTACTGACGTTGCACTGATAAGCATGCCGAACAAGCTTCGCATTGATTAAAGTTTTCAAATTTTTAAATACCCTCTATGCTCTGACCTGGATCATCTTCGTGATACAGGATATTGAAACAGGGGCCGAGACAGGTGTCCTGCTGGTGAATGGTAAAGGCCAAATGTGTAGTCAAGTAGGCACATGCACACATGAGTCATTCACCGGCCTCACAGGACTGCTACAGTATATAATTTCGGCGATCGCATATCGTATAAGTATCTCAATCTACGGAAAGAAAATCGGGGAGGAAAAATACGGCAGAAAATGCAATAGCCCACCGCGAGGGTCGAACTCGCAGCCTTCAGATGCCTAATAGTAAGAGTCTGACGCTCTATCCGATTGAGCTAGGCGGGCTCATTATATAATTGTATTAACAATCGTCACGCGCTGACACATCCATTAGACTGGTTCGCTTTCCTCGGACTCTCTCTCCTTGTCATGCTTGAGGCTGGATTTCTGGCGACCTCTTCTATCCCGCTATCCCACTCCAATGTTCCATTGCATGAAAATATTCTAGCTTGTCGTTTGGCATCGATAGTCAAACTGAGATGTGATTAATC
The DNA here is from genome assembly GCA_022315185.1 of Agaricus sinodeliciosus. NCBI lineage: Eukaryota > Fungi > Basidiomycota > Agaricomycetes > Agaricales > Agaricaceae > Agaricus > Agaricus sinodeliciosus. Next base: position 16,069 of record JAHTMV010000041.1, read on the forward strand.
AATTGAAGCGTTTCATGGCAAATACTTACCTTTCTTGACCCGATGAAACATGACCCATGGTTGGAACTCTAGGGAATACCCTTCCGTCACTCTGGGTAGGCTCAACTCGTGCGAGCTCCTCGAGACGGAAAACGGTAAAAGTAGGCTCGCATTCAAGGGTCGAAATTGTTGAAGTTTGAGAATAACCGCGTTCAGTGCTCTGCTGTTGGTGAGGGTAGGTTTCGAAGGCAGATGACGCGACACTCTCGCTTTCACGTTTCTCCATCGAGCTTCCGCCCCCGTCCCTTTCATCGCTCTTCCTGCCTCCGTCATCTTCACGGGAAACAAACTCCGTACTCACAATCTTCGACCGATCCAACACCGCCTCCGTCGTCTGCCTACCCCACCGACTTGGTTCCTTTGTCGCAGTACTCTCATCTTTTTTATCCAGACTCCCATCTTCAACCTTTTCATCGCTCAAGCTCAGATCGAGGTCAAGCTTCGGCGGCAAGTCCAAAGTAAACCTAACAGAGTGCGTACCAGCACCGGCACTAGCATTCGTAGCCGTCTTCATGATCCCGTGGGTTGGAGCAAGGACAGCACCACTTCCAATCTCCTTGTCGCCCTTCGGCCCGTCCACTGTCGAAACTTGTGATCTCATATCGCTGAACCGTTCAACTCTATCCTTATCATCCGCATCATGGCGTTGACTCTTCCTCCCATAACCTCCTAACATCGATGTACCCCCAAACCTCATGTCGGAAAAGCTTACTTTGGAGGCCTTCCTCGTGAGTTTCGTAGGGGGATTCAGACTCAACGCACGGCTTAACTGTTCCGATACCGGGTCCGAGAGCGTTTTCGAAATGGGCATCAAGGTGGATGGGACACCGTCGCTAGAACTTCCCGGTCTCTTCTCTGATAGGTCGACCGCAGGGGGCGATAATAATGCTATAGTATCCGATTTTCCTGGTCTTCCACTCGCCTGCGAATATCTGGGGCTGGAGTTCGAACTAGTATTAGAAGAAGAACGTGGGTTCCGTTTGAGCGCGTCGTTGGTACGCGTCTTCGTTCGACTTTTACGCTTCCTCAATGATAGGAATATCGAAGGCATGTTGATTTGAGCGAATGACAAGCGACTTGTGCGGCGGTATTGAAAGGGATAGAGATATCAAGGTTAGAGTGAGAAAAAGCAATGAAAGAGTTTGAGTTGCGTTTCAGACTAGATTCGAAGTCTGGTTTGTTCATTTCGTAGTGATAGGTGGAGGAACGGATCATATATATATATAATTGGATCAACAGTGTCTAGCTCAGCCCCTTAGCCAACAAACGTCGCTACCGAGGAAAAAATGGGTCGTAAATCAGCTTCGGAAAAATGAGATTCAAATCGATCGTTTCTGCAGTCACCTATCATTCGGGCTTTATGAAATTGGATAATTATGATGTCGAATCTGATACGAAAGAGTGCAACGGTGAGGAAGTTTTACACGCCATCCGTCGGGGGAGCCGACATAAATAGTCTCTATGATAAAAATGAAATCTTCGCCTCATGCACATCGTTACAGAACCCCAGCCACCTCATATTCGCTCCAAGGACTCAAATATTCAGGTAAATTATCAGAAGAATTTACATTAAGTTCCGTAGGTTGAGAAAAAGAGAAAGAGAAATCCCTATATTGAACAAAAGACTAGAAATCAAGAAGAAAAAAATAGACCCAGAGGGGTATAATTTAGGTTGATATAGATACCGCCTATAGAACGAAAATTGAGAGATTAAGTGGGTTGAAAAAAAAAAAAGGAAAGAAAAGGAAAGGAAAATTAGGGAATCGGGTTATCAAACTTCAATCTCGAGTGACTGCGCCCAAGTCGCAAAATCAAAAGTCGACAGTTTCGAATCTTGCACCCATTTATAATTCTATAAAAAATCAAGGGGTTAAGTATACGTTTGATCGGAAAGGAACACGAAAAAGCAGAAAGGAGATAAAATTATGACATCACTCGTCATAATTATTATCAAACGTCATCATCTTCCGTGATAAGCATCAAAAGATAAGTTGAGAGAGACTCACCAGTAAAACTCCCGGAGTCTTTCTCATCTCAATCTCCTTTTCCAAACAAGCATCCACGAATTCTTCTGCTTCCTTCTCAAACCTTCCTTCCGGTAATCTAGGAGCAGGTTCTCTAACTATATGATGCATTAATTCAATGATGGACATTGTCATTCCGCCGCCATGCAAAGAGACGCCACGCGATTTTTTCCTCGTATGTTGTTGATGTGCTGTCCTCGCAGGTGGCTGAGGAAGTGTTAGAGGACACGCAAGTGTAGTCGTCTCAGATCCCTGTCCAGGATCGTCGATATTGGCGTAAGGGTTAAGATAAACGTTCGCTGTGGCAGCAGTTATAATCATTACACTCTCTTCGTCCAAATCCGGTAGCCTATTTGGTGATTTTGGGGTTGTTGAGCCCGCAAAAAGATTATTATTAGGGTGATATTGGCATGCGGAATCAGAAGGGCCCTCCTCTTCTTCGCCTGAAAATGGAAAACGACCTAAAGCGAGTTCGACTAGGGTTATACCGAGTGACCAGACATCGGATTTGACAGAGTATTCTGCGCCTTGGATGCGTTCGGGCTATGTGAGAAAAAGATTGTGAGGAAGAGAGGGTTTATTTCGGGAGAAGGGTTCGAAACATACGCTCATGTATATAGAAGTCCCAACAAAGGTATTCGCAATTGAATTAATTAATTCTCCCGAAACTCCGAAATCGCACAACTTGATTTCTCCCTTTGAGTTGCACAAGATGTTCGAAGGTTTGATATCTAAAAGAAAAAAGGATCACATAAGTGCGGAAAAATAGATCAAGGATCGACACGGACCTCGGTGTATAATCCGGTGGACATCATACAAGTACGTCAGCCCCTCCAAAACACTCATGGCCACGCGAGCAACGACTTGGAATTGAATCGGACCAATCTTTTTATATATGCGATCAAAGGATCCGCGATCCATGTATTCCATGCATATACAGATGTTCGGATCGGAGAGATACGAGCCATAGCACTCGATGATGTAACGGGAGTTGCATTCGTGCATGATTTGGAGTTCGCGCACGATTTGTTTGCGGACACTTGGCTTGGCATCTATGAGTACAATCTGGAGTGATATACTTGGAAGTTGCAGCAATTTTAAAAAAGAGCGAAGGGAGGAATGATACTTGCCTTTTTCGCCATAATAAATTGGGTATCGCGATGCCGAACCAGAGAAACACTTCCGCCGTTCCCCTGTCCAATCTCTCGGATGTGGATCAATTTTTCATTCTGGAGATCGAGGGATTTGCTTGAAAAGCCAGCAATCGTCTTTGTAATGGAGGCTCTTATCGCCGAACGCTGCTGGGGTGTGACGGGGGTATCACCGGATCGGGGTACTGGATTTAAAGAGGGCGGGAGGGGGTTTGCATCCCGTTTTTTTGCGGAAGACGAGCTTGCGGTGACGGTGGCGGAGGAGTCGGTGGCCGCGGCCGGGGGGGGTTTGTGGAAGCCGGCAGAGGGGGAGGCGATGGGGGGCAGATTGAGGGTGGGCCCCGTGGGAAGCTGGAGCGCCTTGAAGTTTCTTTTTGTGCGGAGAGGCCTGTTCGGTATCGACGTCGACATCGGGTGAAGCGCTGAAGCCGAGGAGACACACCTGCCAACCCCCGATCAAACGTAACTCGCCAAACAACCGCACACAACGCCCTTGCCAATGACGTCGCCCATGGCCCTCCCAATCCTCACCGTCCAATCCGACTTTGCCGATGTCATCGCCGATGTAGATGCCGGCCTCGTCCCGGAAGACCACTTCTGGCTTTCCTGCTACAAGTTTGGAGAGCCTTCTGTCCACGCAAGAGTTCATGTCGCGTTGGACGACGTCGATCGAAATCTAATCAGATTCACTCCGAAAGACGGCGATGTTGACTTTGTCAAGGCCGAGAATGTAAGTCTTGAGAGACATAGTGAGGCGTATCAGAGCTCATACGAGACAAAGACATATGCTGCCGCCTGTAATTCGCTGGACATCTCACCGACACCGATTCCGCTCCCTACACAGGAATACACCGATACAGATACTCACAGAGTGAAAAGTCCCAGCTTACATGCAAATTCAAATAATGACTGATTTTTTTTCTAGTCCCGACGAATAACAGCGTTTGATATCTCACCTGACGAATCTCGGTTCGCAATAGGCCATCTCGACGGTTCCCTCTCCATTCACCCCATATCACCTCCCTCAACAACGCCAAAATACTTGCAAAGAGTCAACACTTCCAACAAACGTAAACTTGTATCAAAACCACACGTATCCAATATCACCCATCTACAGTTCTTTCCATCTTCTAGGGTATTGCTCTCCTCGGGCGCAGATTTCAGTTTGTCTATCCTCTCCACAGAATTTCCCGATGCTTGGCAAAATTCTTCCGAAACGTCATCATTGCCTGTTTCGGGTTCGAGGATACAACCTGCACACGTACTTCGTGGGCACACCCGTTCCGTAACCTCGGCAACTATCATCGATCGAGGTAGAAATATCGTCTCCTCTTCCTTGGATTCGAGCCTGAATTTATGGGATGTTCCCTCTGGAAGTGTTATCCACACTCTAAATTCCACTTCACCAGTCTTGTGTACTACCATCGGAAACAACCAAGCATTCTTACCTCCCGATGGCGACGAAGAAAAAGAAGTGGGTATAAAAAGAGATGAAAGGGAAGATGGTTATGTTCAACGAACAATCTCCTATGCTGGTTTACAAAATGGTTCTATCCAAGTTTTTGACTGGCGTACGAAGTCAAATTTTATTCTCTCAAAGCCTCCTTCATCGCCATCATCTGCGCCTATCAACGCTCTAGCATACCTCTCGCAGCAATCTCTATTAGCGGCAGGTTCATCTAACGGAATGGTTACACTATACGACGTCCGATCTCTCTCTTCCTCTTCCCCCCCATTAACTTCTTTCCGACGTAATGAAGCTGCCATATCCGATTTGGCTTTTCAATATTGTCAACAACGAGTTGGGTTGGCGATAGCGACAACAGATGGATTACCCTACGTTGCTAGTATCATACCTGAAGGACCTGGTATCCAAACAGAATTGGTGGGTATTGATTGTGATCCTGTTGGGAATATACGGGTTGTGCGGGGTAATAGTGGTCATGAAGATGGTCAAGGAGAAGTCTGGACTGCTAGTGATGACGGTATTGTCAGGAGATATATTTTGTGAAGAAGAAAACATAAGATAAAATATCATTTGTATTGTACACATCGCCGGGTTTGAAATCGGATTTGCTGCTATGATGGGACAATCTCAACGTCCACGGCCATTATACACACCCAAGCTTTCCTTTCAAGCCTCAGCATCATAAGCCTTGATAATGATGTCCGATGCCTTTGCACAATGTAAATTTATACCGTCGCTCATCAAAAAATCAAAAGCAAACCTTCTCTCCAATAGCATACGTAATTGAAACCGGATGACCCGCGACGTGCTGGAGGAACAAATGAATTTCATTGACGTGTTTTTTGTAAGATAAAGCGAACGTACCAGTGGAAGAACGGATGAATCAGCCTGAATTACACATAATTTTTTTTTTACTTTTTTTGTTGCGATATCATAGAAGAGAGGAAGGCGTACCACACGTAAACCCTCAACACCATACACTTTCAACTCTTCATCAACTACACCTCCCTCTTCCCTTGCCATCATAGCAGTCGTCCCAACAGGATGAAACATAGACGCCATATTCCTTATATGCGCATCCAAAATCTCCTCAAGACGGTTCCTCAACTCCACATCGGTACCACTGCATTCCAGAGCTTCATCAACATCAATGGTTGATAGATCTGCAGGATGAATCCAAGCCTTGATAGCGCTTTTCAAGGGTTCGGTTCGGTAGAAACGTAAAATGCAAAGGAGTGCGTTTAAGAGAAGGGTACGGTCTGCTGGGTGAGAGAGAAATCCGCCATCGATTTTTGAGCCATTGTGATGTATGGATCCTCGAGAGAGAGGATGCATGATTACAGCTTGTAGGATGATTGTACGTCTCTTGCCTGTGAAGTCGGGATGTTCAAGCTCTCCAGGAATACCGGGATCGATCAAAAACCTGTAGAAAATGATTCGCTTTAGCGTAAGGCCCAAAGAAAGCCTTGGCTTACTCTATTTGAGCTTGATCAGGGTCAATTAGCCAATCCAATTGCAGTTCATATTGTTTCTCGTAACCTTGACGAGTTTCTTTTGACAGGTGCAACGAGTCAATGTATTTCTCGGTCTCATCTTTCACTTTGGCGATGAATTCTTTAGATGAGGTTTTGGAGATTCGGGAAATGTGAGAAAGAGGAACCAAGCAAACGCCAAAACCGAGCCCGGTGGCAAGCAAACCCTCCTTTTTTTCAGAGCTAGTAAAAAGGTATAGCGTGTGAGTAACATCATCTAATTTTTCGCCCCAAGTCGTGAAAAGTGCGTACTAGAGTTTCTCTTGTTTTTCCTTTTCCACTTGATCAAACATCATTTCCAACGAGGGATATTTAGAGTCCACTTCGGCTGCGATGTTTACAACAGCATGATTCTCTGATGAAAGTACGCTGAGTTATTCTAATAACAAAAACAAATTGAGAGAACTACTCACGCAAGTTACCACCGACTCCCGGAAGACCAACGACGCACTCAATCCCACTTTGTTTCAAAATTTCTGGATCACCAATACCAGAGTTCTCTAGTACAACTGGGGTCTGGAGAGCTCCTGTTAGGACGAATACCCCATCAGCAGTTGTTTTCTCCACTTGAGAAGCATATTAAAGACGAACCTGCAGCCAGAATAACCTCACGGCGGACATTTCGGATCTCAACTGGCTTATCGAGGCCCTCAACTTTCAGTTCAACACCGACAGCCTTAGGCAATCCGTTTCTCGAACGGGAAAAGAGCACCCGTGTGACAAGTACATCGGTCAGAACATAGAGGTTGACGGCGGTTTCGAGAATAGGTTCGAGGTATCCAGAAGTTGCGGTCGTTCTGTTGCCCGAAGCGGGGTCTATAGACATGAAAGGTTTCGAGTAACCGATAATGTTTCCATTGGTCTTGATAAAAATGGTTTTAAGAAGATAAAGCGCAGGTAAGCAATACTCACGGGACTTGGAATTTCGGGAATGCCATGCCTGCCCATCGTCTGCATTCCCAATTCGGGGAGGTTGAGTGTGGGTTGTCCGGCATCTGTCGAGTGTGGAGGCCAGCGTGGAGCATTTGAATAAACAATCGGTCCCTGAGTACCGTGAAACGATAAATCGCGAGAGTGTACATAAGAGCCATTTGGTACATCTTCTTTTCGTACTATAAAATGTTCGCTCTTTCACCAACACCGAATTCTCAGATTCCAAAAAATCCAAATATACACACTGAGCTTTGTCGCTCACCTTTTTCATATATTCCAACAACGAGTCCCAATTCCATCCGTGATTCTTAAATGTAGTCTCTAACGCGTCACATTCTCCTTTAGATGGGCGAGTATGGGTCATAAAATTGATGAGACTAGATCCTCCTACGCCTTTACCAAGAGCTATCATCATCTTGCGATTGTTTGCACCCTGAACGGGTTCAGTTTCGGCACCCCAGTTAAGCGACGGATCACCCAATGTTTGGCCTAGAAAACCTGAGAACAATTATGCATTTAGCGCACGAATTCTGATCATGAGTGACTGCTCACACGTACCTGGTACATCAATGAAACCAGAGCTTCCCGGAGGGTGATATGAACCAGCCTCGATAACGCCAATAATTACATTGGGGTCATGTTGAACCAACCTAAATCCTGTGCGTCAGTCGCTGGCGTCCTTCGGAAAAAGTTCGGCGCTTACCTGTTAGCAATAACCAATCCCGTTGTTCCTCCACCAACTATCAGATAATCAAAAGGTTTATCTTTCCGGCTGGCAACCGCGGAAAAAACGTCCAAAGAAACTATAGGCATCGGTTTCTATGCAAGCTCGACCTAATGAATCGGCGATACCATGTTTATATTGTAGGAAGGAACAACAGGGGGCTTATCTTGAAACACCTTTTAACTAATCATCCACTCATATAATGATGAAACACTGGGCATGTCTGTTCTTTCAAAGTTCCATTGAATCAACCCTATTATGGTGTGACTTCTCGCAGGAATTTAGGGTCTCTAGGACACCCCCCTCATCTGAAATTCCCTGTGGCACCTCGGCAATATCCTTTTGGAGATAATTAGGGTCCCTAAACGGTCCTCGATGTCTGCGGGAAAGTCATCGGGCAGATGAAAAAGGAGGCCGAATGTCTAGTATACTTATAACACCTGGGGCTGCGGGCCGCTGCCCACGTAATGAGCTTGGCGAGTCCCTGTTAGTATGCATACTAACAAGGACTCGCCAAGCTCATTACCGATAAAGCCGCTGCTTTATCGACTCATTATTTAAGCATTATTGTTTACTTGATTTCAAATAAGGCAACAAGATTATAGAGTTACTATCAAATCATTTCTGTGACGAATGTCGCGCTCTGTATAGAAAAGTGTGACATTATTGCAATATTGTCACGATAACAATCAAATAATACGCGTGCCTTAGTTGGATTTTAAGAACAATAATGATTTGATAATATCTTAATAATGCAGCCGCCTTATTGACTCACCGGCCCAGTGTATGTTCAATGTTCATGCAGGCCATCAAAAATGCTGTGAAAGAAATCCGTAACTTGGGCATCTATCTCATTAAAACATGGCCCGTTCTAGTGACTTTACGTGATTTTCCTTCCCTCCAGACCCATTACTAACATTACTCTTTGACCCTTCACCTCTCCGCATTCAACTCTTCCTGTTTCATCCTCTCCCTTCACGTTCACTTTTCCTGACTCATTATCTCTCCTCTATCATCTCTTGATATCTGCATTTTCCCAAGTACACGTGTCAACAAAGAACATTGGACAGAGTATCTTGGTGATGCAAAGTTTACATCCTCACCCTACCCCACTCTCCAAAGTGTTTTGCTGAAACATAATTTACAACTGCTAGACTTATATCTCGCGTTTTTCTCAGCTGAATTAGGGGCCAAAGGGCCTACCGCCATTACCAAACACTGAAGCTGTCAACTATAATGCCAAGAACGGAAAACCAGTTGAGATGTCGGCAAGGGCTTATTCATCCTTTGATTCTCGTCGGATACGGCTATGAATTTGGTGTTACCGGAATGATCGTCGAAAATTTGCATAATCCCAGCTGCGCCTCCGAAAACGTTCACTCAATATTAAATGAACCCCAGTGTCTTCTCAGGCGGCTAATCATGGGGCAACTTCTATCCCGGCAATTCCTGCATCTGCATGGAGGGAACCCTCTAAAGACGTACCAAACTCTACCTCCAATCTCTTAAACATACTCGGCCGAACTATCGCTGATCCCGACATTGTACCGACTTAAGGCAATCAAGCAATGTACAAAGAAATCGTGCTAACATATCCCTCAGCCTACCAGTAAGGCTTCATTCTCATGGCCGCATCAAGGAACGCGCCACCTCGCGGATGCTCCTTCCTTAATGACATCACAACGAATTATACAACAAAAAGAAGTCTACATCCGGGATCGCTCGCCGGATACAGAAGGTGTAGTAGTGTTCAGGATATCGTGTATAGCCAGTGCAAGCCCTAATGGCTGCTCCTGAACGATCTATGCCATAGGATGTTATCAATAGAGTTGAGTGAAACAATTGTGCTACGTGCCATATGCCCACAGTGTTCGACCTTCGTAACAGACGCCATCCGGCGTCCTTGAGATGTATCATTGAGTGACTCCTGAATAAATTCAGGCCTTGAATGCAGGCAGATAAGCCATTTCATTCATTTTCTTGAGTCAAGGCGAAGGACGCACACGAAATCATTCCGAGTTCCCCAGATTGAATGAACAGGTATAGTGTGACACAACCCTCCTAACCTCAACATACCCTCAAAGGCAGGGTCAACGTCGGGATACGATTCTGCTTCTCGTTTCTTGTCACATTTGAGAGTAAGCGTTCCGTTCTCGAGCTGATATAGACCATGCTCCTGATTAGCAAAATCATTTCCATCAGCGATGTCAACATTCCAGAAATTACAAAAAACGCATACGACGTATAGCATTAAGCTCATGGAATCCCACAACCTCCATGGAAGACGTTTTTGGAAGTATTGTAGCGCGTCTGAGCGTGACTTCCAATGATCTCTTCTAGAAGTGGTAGAGGAGACGAAGAATTCCATGTTGGCCATTCTAGATTCGAATTGAGAGCTGAAGACCTCGCGAGATATAAGCGTGGGTTCTATGAGAATCAGACTGGTGATGCCAATAGACGAGAGGTCGGGGTAGAATTCTGCTGCGGTGTTGACTCTGCCGCGTGTTAAAAATTTGGCGATGTAATGGAAAGGCAAGTGACATACGCTGTGGTTGCACCAACGGAATGGCCACAAAGGACAAGACGATGTCCATGTACATGCTCTGAGCGAACGAACAAAACAATACCTGGCAGCCAATCATACACGGCTGCGGATGGAAAATTGAAGAAACCTGAGGTTGAGGTCCAAGTGAGGACACTCACAAACGCAGTCTGTCGGTGCTTCGAGTAATGGTCGATTGATAACTGCAGCCTCTCCGTGTGATGGCCAGTCAAATGCCCAAGCTTCGCGAACCTTGCATTGGCCCAGACTATCCGACTGACTCTGGCGGAAGATGTGTGAGATCACAGGTTCCCACAATTCTTTATCTATAGTTTCAAAGTTCGGGTAATAATCCTAACACAACATGAGACAATCACATACGGCCTCCAAGACAATGAAAAAACATCAAGGTCAATCCATCTCTCGGTGGAAATTTTCCACTTGTTCGGTAGCGTTTAGCGGTCATCTTGAGAGAGGGCCATGGGGAACTTTGGGACGGGCAGTCGAAGACGAATGGGTCAATTTGAAGAGCCATGCGTGGTCCTTTCCAAGGAGAGCTATATACTTACTTATACCGCCAACTTTTCCGCTTTTCCAGGAGACCTCATTATGGTGCTCCAAGCTTAGTCACCTATTTTAGACGGTGGTAAGATAATTGGTAGAGAGCCCTGAGGCGGTCGGGGATGTCGGCGGCACATATTTGGTCGTATAGGTAACATGTGCAACGCCCTCTGTCACATGACATGAGCGTGACAGAAGGGCGACCGACAGATTTCTTAGGAACTAATCTAGTTTCTAGAAATTTGTCTGTCTATGGTGAGGCCTCCGAGGAGAAATCGAACTCCGAGGAACATGATAAATCATCTTTCTAAGATTCTTCGGAGTCCGTCGGACTGGGGGAATAACCTGGAGTTTTTCCCCAGGAGGTTTTTTCACAGGTAATATACTTGTAATTTACCTGTAAGTTACCGGGCGTGGGAGCGGGGGTTTTTCATTCAGGTAACTTACCAATGTCACATGCCATAACAATTACCATAAAGAGTAAAATAATACTATGTGGGTACGATATTTTTCCAAAACATTGAAAATTTTTGCTCAATGTGAAATGGAGTGTCACCTAGTAGATTTTGCCAGAAATAGATTTCATACACGTGATTGAACATGTGCGCGGTAACTTACTAAGTAAAATACCGGTAACCTGAGGCTGCCGGTAACTTACCCCCCTATATCTGGGTCGTGGTAACTTACTGGGGAAAAACCCAGTCGGAGGTCTTTCCCCCAACCCGATTCAAGAAAAACTGCATTGTCGAAGGACCCTGGAATATCCCTATAAGAGGCTAGGGGCGAAATCTGACAAATTTCAGTCATTTTTTGCTGGTAGGCCGGCTGCCTGGCTGTGATTGCAATTCCCCATACAACGCTAATACAATACTTAACAATTGTGGGGAAAGCAATACGGCTAGAAGGGGAAAGAGTTCGTGGACTCAAATCTATCTCTTTTACTTGAAACATCATCTCGTGAATCCCTAAAACCCGTTCGACAACTCATCTTCCATCGAACTCGGAACTTCACCCCGCACAATGGTAACTTAGATTGTGTCAGCAGGCCTGTTTAGTGATCCTTAACAAGTCAAGATCAGAACTAAGTGCAAAGCGTGCGCACTCTCGTGTTTGAGATTATCGATGTCTTCTTTCATTTTGACGTGAAAACGTTCTACATCCCGACGAAAGGCAGCAGCAGCAGAACGGACAGCGGCGGATTCGAAGTTATTAATATTCATCGACCACTCCGCCCGAAGTTCAGACAGCGAGCGCGGAAAAGATAAGCTTGCTGGAACACATTTTCTGGACATAAATCCGGGCATATATCATCAAGCGGAGACCCACGTTGTCCAAATCCTTCACGGACAAAGCCTCGGCCCGTACTTTACCAATTCTATTCACCAACAGCGCTCTAGTTGCGCGCATAAGGCTTTGGGCTGTCGGCTCGGAAAGGAACTTTCTAAAGCCTTGAAGAAAGCGTATGTATCTAAGGAGGCTTGGTGTATGCAGGCCGGGTCTGAGTGTGGTATACATAAGGTGTGGGGACAGTCGAGTTGACGGATTGTTCATTCTAGCTCGAGTTCGAGGGTGGCTTATTTCTGGGACGAGAGCTTGACGACGATGATCCGGGTCCGGTAGGGGACGGAGCTGAGTTCGATGGATGGGCTGCGGACTGCCGTCTGCAGAGGGTAATGGATCGCGGATGGATCTTGAGACATGGACATGGCGGGCCAGCGAGACGGACTGCATCTGGGTAACATAGAACAGATGGGCTTGTGATATGAGGATTCCTCGCATCGGGCCGACCGCTCGGTCATGCTCGCAATCATTATTTCTCGATAATACAGTAGTCTACACAACTCTATCTATGTTGGGACCTTAACAGCCTCCAATCCAGCCGTCGTTGCGGCCCGCCCTTTAAGTCTTTGAACCCATGCCTGAGATAATACGGTCAGCTAAAGAGTACCTCACATGTGATGCATATCGTACCTTGACGTTTGGGAATTCGTCGAGATTTTCAGAAACAGTGGCACGCGCGTGTGTACGCACCCTGAAGATCAATATAAATATACATGATTATGCCCAGTACGAGTCAGGAAAATTCACCATGTGAAAGGTTTGAGATCGGCCAGTGAATATTTGCCGCGACCAGGTCCTGTGAGGTAGTCACGGTCCTTAAGACGGATCTCTAGTACACCATATAGCCGCCTAGTTTCATTGAGGTATACTGAGTAAAGATGAGACGATTATCTCGATCACCGAAGCATTCCCGCTTACGATTTTTGGCGTAGGGAATATCTACAGATGCAAAATTGCAAAAGTGCTCAACTGTTACACATCAACTCTCAGCACTAAACTCTTATCGACATTTCGACCTAGCCACATACCTTGAAATTGCATTGGGCCGATATCACCGTGCTAAACCATGTTCTTTGTTGAAAGGCGCGCAATGTGAATGATGCCACCGAATGCGGGATAGACGGCCTTCAACTCTTCGAGATAAATTGCAACAGGAGTTCCATTTGGTGTGGGGTAAGTATGCAACAATATAGGTGCTTGCGACATCTTCGATCGGAGGAGCGAATGGGTGAAACGTCGACAGAATATTGACCTATATACCATGAGCCAGAATACTGGTTCGGAGTGTGTAAAACATTGAAGAAAAAACCCGATTATTTAGCACACCCTCCTAGCTAGGCACTTGGTTCAGCAAGTGGGTCTCTCCTAAGACAGTTTAACCGGCCAATTATGGGGTAAGTGGCGGGTACAAAGGGGAAAGAGCAGGGACAAATATTTCGAAATTCCAAGAAAACGACGACAGGGGTTAATCTATGATTGCCTGCTCCTATTGATGATTATCTTTGGGAGCAAACTGGAATTGTGAGCCCGCAATAAACACTGCTACCGGGAAGTGCCTCCTCATATACATATCCAACCAGTGGAAAGTTGAGCCGATGTCTTTTCCACGACCAAAGAGCTAGATTATTGCAGTGAGTGCGGCCGTTACACTTTAATACACGACGCAGACACGATGAGGCGGATGAAGCTGACAGAAGAAGACTCTGGAGGTGAAGCGACGGGGAATTTCGCATTGCTTTTCATTCCATTCACGTTTCCAATTTCATCCTTTGAACATTTTGATGAATACACTACACAGGCCAGAGCTTCTATTGGATTTGACTTGAATTGGCCGGTTTTGGGTTCAACAGGAGATGAGAATTTGAGTTGAATACCATATGAGATAGGGGGACCTGTGATGGAGACTTCGATATGAGTTCTTTACACATTGAAGTGCATAGCTTGATGACTCCATACATACGATACGACAACGTCCAACCAACATCCAACAACACCGAGTTCACAAGTTCCCGTCTCGCTACACGTTGACATTCGACAAAAGAAGCAGAAAACAATGAAAGCCAACTGTCATGCTCAACTCCAAAATTCAAAATTCAAAAAAAAAATCAAGTCCCAACGACCGATATACACTCCCTCCTCTTTTATCGCCTTCAAATTCCTCCTCAACATATTACAACAAGATTACATCACCAACAACTCGAAAGGAGGAAAATAACAACAACAAAAAAAAAACTTTGGAGAAATGAAGGAGAGGTGGTATAAGATACTGAAAAAAAAAGAATACTCAAAAGAAATGAAGATCGAAAATTGTTCGGTAAATGCATAAAAGGAATATGAAAACTATATATCAATATGCGGTATCCCAAAAAAATTAAAACAGATATGGATATAGTGTCAAACAGTGTAAATGCGTGTATGTTCGCCAAACCAAATTAAAAAAAGAAATCAAACAAACGAAAGTAAGAAATGAAATGAGTGTGTACAAAAGTCCCAGCCACCCCCGGCACGAACAAACAGAAAAATACATACACATCAATCTGCAAGAGTTTGTTGCTTCAACGGACTCGGTTTTTTGACTTGCGCCAAGTTTGAAGTCGGTGAAGAAGTCGGAGACAGGGCTAATGAAGAGGAGGATGATGTCGCCGTAGGTGCTGTGAAAAAGGGGGATATAGATGTTATCGACATTAACGTCGAGCTTCTTTTCGCCACCGGAGATGATGATCTTCCTCCACCCATATTCGCCTCCTCCTTCAGTAGTCCCAGCTCATGACTGACAACCTCTCTATCCACTTTTTCACCTCTCAAAAATTCAAACCCATCACTACTCATCCTCCTCGCACTATTACTCACAGAATCACCACCACTCCCACTTCCACTACCAAAATCCTCTTCCACTTTAGGCATGCCACTATCTTTATATCTATAAAGCACTGACGATTCATCACTTCTCATCGCCAGTGACGGATTCAGGGAATTTGCCGTATTCGTCGTGTCCGCCGAGGTAGGTGTTTTCTGAGGAGTAGTAGGTGACATAGAAGTCGAAGGAGACAGTGTTCTTGACATCGATGGTGTGAACATCGTGGATTTTGATTTTGGTATAACAGGCGATGAACCGGGTATAAGACCTGGTGCCGCTCCGGGCGGTAACGACAGTGACAACGATGATGAACTACGGTGACGGCGACTGAAACCCGTGCTACCATGAGGTGATAGTCTCATCAACGTTTCTTTTAAATTTGTGTTGGCCGCAGCGGGAGGTGGTGCCGAAAGTGGAGATACTGAAGGTTCTGGTGATGATGAAGGCGACGGTGTTGATGTATTATGTCGGTTGATCGATTTCCTGTTAGAGGTGGGACTGTCGTCTAGATTCTGTCGCTGCTTCCTAGAACCTACAAGAATAGATTGGTGTCAATGGGGTAAATGATTTTGAAACGAGATGAATTACCTGTGCGGTCATCCAACCCCGTCATTAAATTAGCTGCTCCACTCGTGCTACCTAGTGCCGCAACAGTCATAGATGTAATAGGAGCAGACAAAAACGGGGCTCTCTGCATCATCGAAGACTGTGGTGGTGATGGTGACAACATCGTCATCGTCGAAGGAGAGGGTGAAGGAAACGGTTGTTGTGACGGCGTCGGCGATGAGATTGAACCAGATCCTGAATCATCGAGACCCGAAGGGCCCATAACATCTCTAACAATCTTCCCCAACTCATCTCCAACTTCGCCACTCACCTTCTTTACATGTCCAATAAACGGATCGACAAAATCATTCGATTTTTCATTAGGCGGTGGCCAAACACCTTCTTCACGGAATATGGATCCGGACTCGGACGCTCGAGGTCGGAATAAGGATGGTACAGGTGGCGATGAATGAGGAATGGAAGAGACTGAGGCATTATGATAGATATAATTCGTAGTTGAATTAGAATTCGGCATTTGGTTTTGGGTTTGTGACGGCAGAGGAGAATGGATGGCGGGGAGAGATGAATATATGGAAGAGGGTGTACTTATGAGTGTTGTCGGTGGGAACGAAGATCGATTAAGGGAATACGATCTTGCTGGATCTGAAAGGTTTGTTATAGGTATCGCAGTACCGATGAAGCGCGCACTCGCGTTACTCAACATCGGACTATTACCTACTTGGTGCCCTGCCGATGATCCCACGGACATGTTTATACTTCCTCCACCCAACATGAATGGTCCCTGACCGGAAACAGTCGTATCTGACCTGGGACGACCGTGAGCCAAATCATCCTCGAAATCTTCATCTTCTAATAATCCTCTTCTCTCCCTCATTCTTCCACCGCGAAGATCAAGAGAATTCCACAGTTTTTTCAACTTGTTCTTCCGGTAACAGAATACCAGGGAGAGTGCCAGGAGGATGAATGAGACGACCGCAACGGTCGTGCCTGCAATTATTCCTACTCGATTAGGATGGTTGGATGGATTGGGGTTGGATTTTGTTTGGAGCGAAGTCGGGAGGGGGGCAACAGTCTATTTTTTTTTCTTGGTCAGGGGTCATATCGGGTTAGATTGGGTAGGCGACGTACAGTGGATACAGAGCCATCGCCGAGAGTGGTAACGATGGTGGTATAAGACGTGGTAGGTGCGGAAGAGGGTGTAGATTGTGGAGTGGTAGACTCGAGAGCAGCCTGAGGACTGGACGTTGACGTTGGAAATAAACTCATGGGCGTTGATAAAGATGTCGATGACGGAGACGTCATTGATGATTGAAGAGAGGAAATCGAAGTTGAAGAGGGCACCACAGTGCTCGGAGCTGAAGACGTCAGTGATGGCGATATTGACGGGGTCGAAGAGGTCTGAGCCGAAGTTGAAGGCGGTGGGGTGGATGTCGGAGGGTCGGCGCCGTCAGACCGACCTGGACCACTTGACCTGCAAAGAAGAATGAGTTAGTTATTTGGAGAGGTGGACAGGGGAAATACGTTGGAGGAGAAGCAGTGCCATCTGACGGGGCCGACGGTAATGGCGATGTGGTAAGAGTCTGCAGAAACGGCGTCAGAAACAGCGGCTGGCGAACTGGCAAATACGCACGGATATCTGGGTGAGCGAGAAGGACGGCAACTGGCGGGGGAGGTTGTGGGACATGGCTGAGGTGAATGTCACACCCAATCTGTCACGAAACATCAGCACTCCTCCGTCTCAAAATCAAGCCCGCACGGCATCCTCGGCCGACGGGCAAACATTAATTCTATCACTTCAGGAAAGTATATGATTATCACGAAACAAGCGCTCGGGTCTCATAAGCGTCTAATGCAGAATTTCTTTTTTTCAATTCTGATCGGAAACGGCATGGATTTTGCATTTACAGTACATTGTGCCAAGTCCAGAGTTCAAGCTTTGAGGCTCGTTAAAGGACAAAGATGAATCGACCTCGACTACTTGGGTTCCAAGGAGAGGATCAGAGGGTATCAAATTGAACACCATTTTCATGATCACTGCCTAGACGGTATACACCAAGTATCGACATAGAACTCCTATACTATCAGACAGCCTCCTTCATCTTGACCCATAAACCACCTTTCACAAACATAACCACACTAAACATCAATCTGATCCTATCCTTTCCTTTAGGTCCCTCAGCGCCTTTCCATTCAGGATTCAGGCATAAACCCAGTAGTCACAGAGTATCATCCAATTCAAAGCCAGAGAATTTTTGGAGCAAACAAACAATGAAAAATGAAGCTTCTTTATAAGCAAACTATGGTATTGATCTCAGTTTTTTGAGGAAATGAATTAGTCTATGTTTGCACTTACTTGTTGTCCAAGACAGATCCTAGGTCCAGCATTGAAAGGACAAAAGATAAATGGATTGGGAACAAGATACTTTTGAACACGGTGATCCAAGAATTGGTCAGGATCAAATTTGAGTGCTACTGTAGATCAATTGATTTAAACCCAAAGTGCACGAATTAATCTCTTAATTCATTGGCACATACTGTCTGGACCCCAAAGATCTTTGTGTCAATGCATGAGAAACACTGAATAATACATTCTGTTGTAAGATAGTAAAACGTGGGATACCCAACAAAAAAGGGACAGGTGGATAATTACTTGACACCTACTAGTATACTGTACTAATTCGACCTTATATTTATGTCAACAGTCAACAAGGTAATTTGTGAACTAAAATTAGTTCATGTCAACATGTCAACAAGGGGTGTAAACCCCCATTTGCCAAAACATATCCAGAAAAGGAAAGATATATCCCAAAAAGGAAATGTGAACATTATGTCAACAGTCCTCATAGCTTCGTGAACTAGCACCCAATTGACACCTGTTATGCTTAATGTAATTGACAGTGAACATAAGGTCGAATTAGTATAGTATGTTTTCCCAATATTATGACCTTGTTGACTCAAAGGTTTACTGAGACAATACCCTCATAGAAAAGTCTATGGCATCACAATTTCAAGCCTTGATTATTGAACCATTGCAGGATTTGGAGAATCAGGAGAAGAGTATAGGGTATAAGGTACCCATATTTATTTCTGGACTTGACAAATGTGAAAGTCAGGATGCCCAATGTCAGATCATTGAATTAGTTGCCTCATCAGCTTGTGACAATGGGATACCCCTCCACTACATTGGACTTTTTTTAGTTGCTCAAAACATCATATTGAAGTCACTTTTGCCAGGACCAACATTTCCAGCTTCTGCTATCACACCATTCTTCCAATTTCATGCAATGCAGATAGGGAAATTGAACTCTATCTGAGAGTTAGTTTTGAGAATGTACTTCCTGCTGCTCCTAAATCATCTTGGCCATCCATCAAGGACATGAAGATTCTTGTCAATGCATCTTTGAGTCTCTTTGTCTATATGTCAACAGTTCTCTGATACATCTCCCATTCGACCTTCCTTGGTCCAGAAAGACCCCTCAGAGAAGTTCTCAATGTCATTTTGCATGGCCAGACTTTGACAAATCATAGTGTTTCTGTATCACCCTTTGAAGAACTGGATAAAGTTTATATGTTGATCATGCAACATATTCCTTCAAAAGCTATCCTGGTTGTACAACTCCTCTGTGCTATTCTGTGTTACTGTGGTCCATTGTCATATGATAATGGTAGGAGAGCAGCTGTCCTGGGCAACCTATTAAGGTTGTCAGCAGTTGAGTTGAACAGCTTGCTAGCAACTTAGTTCAGTCTTCCACTTTCAGAATCAAGTCCAGCCATTATCCCTTCACAATGTGAATATGACACTCCCTTTCAATTTCTTAAGCCCTCGCACAGCCAGCAACTTATGTGGCATTGTTGGCACTCAGCTAGGAAGATCAATTGCTTTTTATCACAAATCTTTTTTCAACTTTCTGAATGACCTAACACATTCTGAAACATTTTGCATGCAATCAATAGCAGTAGTGAATGTTTTATTCAAACTGTGTTTTAATTTTGAACTTGAAATTGAGGCAAGCTATACTGTTAACAGATCAAGTATGTGCAATGATACTCAATCCACTTGAAAATCACTAAAGTCTTCATCATTTTAAGAACTAATGCTCACACCTGACAAACAAAGCTCTGCATAATTGCTATCTTACCCTTTCACTGATGAGCTCACAAACTTGATTCTAAAGGTGAAAACCTATGCATTATCTGGTACAAATTGCTCATGCCTTCCTAGTCATCCTGTACTAGATTTGAAACTCTGAGAAAAATTATGCCACTGCTATTTTAGCACAAATTTGTGCATTCAAGCCAGTCAATTCAGAAAATGCAGATGCCTTCTGGCTAACTATTGGAAAATGTGATGGGTACTTTGAAAACATTTGCAGAAGTATTGTCTTTCAGAGTCATCTCAGGGAACTGAAATATCTTGCAAGTGACAGTTTCAAGCAAGTGAGATATGCATTAGTCCCTGGTAGACCAACTTGTTGATGTTCACAAAGATGATTCAGCAGAAATGTCAAGCAGAAATTCTACACATATGTCAACCTAATTTGACTAAACAAATAAAGAATATTTTCCAGAAACCAAGTCTTGATAAAGTAGGAATGGGGTTATATAAGGCAGGACATGGTCGCAAAGCAATCTACTCACTGCGTGCAAGTTACCATAAACCCTAGGACTTCATTGATACTTAATTTAAAGTACTTTTTAAATAAAACTCAGAAAAAACTCTAACACACTATTGAAAATTTATTTTGAAAATACACAAGAATAAGCTCCAGTGGATTTTTTAAAATATTTTGTGTTCTTCAAGGCGCTTTATCATGGTCTGGCTGACTAACATATGAACAAAAAAAGGTCAGAAAAAAATTCTATCCAAAATGCTTAAGTTATTGTACAATAAAATTTCCGTGAGCATTGAAAAATGCACTTTTCTGAGTCTATGGTAGTTTTATTATACAAGGAATTCAGCATTTTGTCCAGAATTTTTTCTAACTTATTTTTGGCCATATGTTAGTCAGCCCATTCATAACAAAGGACATTGAATGACACACAATGTTCAAAAAAACCACCTGTAACTTATTCTAACAAAATCTTAAAATAAACTTACAATTTCATGTCAGAGTTTCTTCTGACTTTTATTTAAGAAATATTCCAAAATAAATCACTATAAAGTCTTAGGGTTTATGGTAACCCACATGCAGTGTACTGGTACTGGGAAATCAATCGTGACAAAAACTATTTCCAAATGATAGAATTTTTGAGCATGGCAGAAATTGAAAGGATATGCAATGAGGACATTGACAGGCTAAACCAGGAATGAGAGGTTTCAGAGGATGAGCTTTGGCATGGATTGGAGTGTGAGCAAGAAAGTGAAACACAAAACTTAGTAGGAGGTAAGATACAGATCACTTTTGAAGTGATTGAAAGCTCACAATGTTTTTCAGATTGAAGGCATATGTGTGTTTGAATGTCAGGATGCCTCTTGGAGTAAAGAGCTCATGTAGTGGCATGAATTAGTCATGACAGAGCTGCCCAAACTTTTGAATATGGTTCCCTGGCAATATGATTAGGCCGCACAGAAAAGAGGAATTATGATACTGTACATCCACACAATGTTGAAAAATTACTATTTCTGAGGCTGGGCAATACTGTTTATCTTCTTCCTACAGCTGATTTCCATCACTGAAGCCCAGGTTTGATGTAATGTGACTAAATTATATGATATACATGGCTGACACAGTAGTAGTGGGCTGTGTGAAGAAATCATCCCAGGCTAGGGCATTCCATACATTCGAACTCAGGGGGCTGTCAACCGAGCAAGCCGCTAGATTAACCCCCTGCAACATCCCCCCAGAAAAGTTTCGTAAAGCAGACTTCCCAGTTCGAACTAGTGATGGAAAAGGAACTACATAACATCATTACAATCACACAATCTTCACACAGTTGTGATTTTGGATTGCTAAATGACTGACCAACCACTTGCCTCTGACGCCCACTCGCGTACTGGTGGTGATGACCAGTGATGACCTCAAGCTATCCTCCAATTCCTGTTACGCTACCGAAACCTATCAACTATCGACCTCTTCTTCCAATATATCCTCCGAGTGATCCCCTAAGCTATCCGCCTTTACCCTCGAAACTTCGCAAACCGACGTTCGACGCGCCCTATACACTGTCTACGCACATTATACCTGCAGCCCATCTGCGTCGTGGACGTCACATACCCGTCCCTGCCCCGCCACTTCCTGATGCACCCAGGGATGAACGAAAGAAGGCTCTCAAGGCTCTAAAGGAATCTCTTGAGAAATATGGCGAGGATCCAAGCATTGCGCAGGATAAGCACGAAAGGGTTCTTTGGAACGTTCTCAATCGTTACGTTCGAAATAACTTGACCAAGGCTAACTCAACCGGAACCACATTGTTTTTTGCACATGGGGGTGGATTTCCCAAAGAGGTACGTCTGAATCTGAGCCAAGATTTTAAAGGCTGTCGCTCAGTGAGCATATCAGATTTGGGAGCCGGTTCTCGGCCGAATCCTTAAATCCATAGATGCCCATGTGATAGACGAAGTGTGGCTCTGGGAAAGTTTTCAACATGGCGACGCAGGACTGCTTAACTCAGAAAACTTGGCCGGCTTCTGTACTCTTTTCCTTATATCTCTTGTTATTTGTTGAACCGACTGACAGTATCCTTTTTGCAGTTGACTGGAGTGATAATTCTCGCGATATCATCAACTTCTTTCTGCATTTCTTACCTTCCGATACTGTGAACACATATCTTCCTATCCATCTCCCTCGCGTGCCTAAGTGGGAGACAGAGAGACGTATTTCTTCAGGGTTTGTGCATCGGAATGTGGTGGCCATTGGACATTCTATTGGAGGGACTGCAGTGTACGTTTTTTTTTCTCGTTGATTCTTTCTGCACCTTTGACCAACTCTCAATCAAAGTGCTCTAGGAGCCGTCGATTATCCTAAACTGTACTCGGCCACCGTTTTGATAGATCCAATTATATTTACACAGCAAACGCCATCGATATACGAATGGGCCATGAAAGCATTATGGAATGCCCTCATCCATAAAGACACTTGGGATTCGAAGTATGTTTACTTTAGTCTCAAATGTACTTATTTGTTCAATGGGTCTGACCATTATCATAGAGCGTCAGCATATGCCGAGTTCGCGTCTTCCCTGTACTATAAACCCTTCGACCGCGACGTGCTTAAAATATTCGTTGACTGTGGCTTATACGAAACGACCGTGACCACTCCGACTGGGGCTACTAAATCCGTAGTTAAATCGAAGCTCTCTATCCTGCAGGAAGCCATGCTATACACTGGAGGAAGCGCCGCAGTAGAGTGCTTTGCTTCTTTAAGTAACTTGACCGAATCGGTAAGACTGCATTGGATCATGGCTGGAGCAAAGCATGCCCCTCGATTTGGACCTCCGGGAGCGCCGCACGAGAGAGTTTGGATACGGCCTCAGAATGCTTCCAATACGATAATCCTGAAAGCTGGACATTTGGTCAGAAATTTCTGAAATGTTTGATGATCTGTCGCACTCATCACTTCGTTCCAATAGGTTATTCAAGAAGCTCCTGCAGAAGTCGGTGAGTCATCAACAGGATTGCAGTCGGGCTAATCTGACGATGTCCCAGCCCACGATATTATCCAATTCTTGGAGAGAAACCTGCGACACATTCAAACCCGTCGTTCTAATCTCTGATGGAATGTAATATTAGCATGAAAACCATTCTATCTGCCTATGAGGCCGTAAGACCTTGACACCTGCGTGATGCGTGATATCCGCTTTTTTGGACCTTAAGTTGTGCCATTCGTGCTTCGGTTGAAGGTTGCTATATTCTGCTTGAATATACGTTCGATCCTATTCCGAAGAAAGTATGCCGTACCTTTTAGACATAAGTCCATATCTCACCCTCATTAAGGTGTTCACCAGTGCTAGAGGTTCTTGAGCGACTATAACTCAAAGGCCTCGGTGGGAAGTCCCAAGAATACACAATGCCATCAACGACCGCGAGCCCTCATCCACAGTTGTTTCAGCTGCTAACATCTTCTCCGGCTAGACCATTGGTTCGAATTCAATCCCCTATTTCATTCACAGATGGTAAACTCTTGATTTTGCGTGTAGTAGAGTTCTCTAGATCCGGCACTATTTATGGGATAAAGATCCAAGAAACTAAAAATAGCGCGTACCATCCAGACGCACTGACTTCATCCTGTTACAGATTCAAATCGCTAAACAACCCAAAATTGCTGATGAAACACTCCTGCTCTTTGCCAAATCTATCAAACGCTATCTGAGCACCCGGCGTTTTAGCATTTTATCTTTCATTAGACAGCCGGCCACATGAACGTGTCAAGTTGTGAGAATGGAGGGGGTAACAGCACGAACAAATATTAGCGATGACAGAGAGATCTAGAGTCTTACTCAGCGGCGACAGTAACGTAGAATAAACATTGACACAGTCCAAGGACCGTGATGCAAACGCTCAAGTACTATAATAAGCCATGCAGCCCTCGCCCTCGATTAATTAACGCCAAATTAATGTTTTCAAACCTTTTCATAGCAACTTGAGCAGAACTTGACACGACATACATACAGTCAACTCTAATCTAAGATGACCATTAATCACAAACTCGGAAAAAAAAATTCATCTTTCAAGCTTTTCCTCCTGGCAACATGGCCCAGAATTCCTTATACTTCCCACAAACAGCTTCACACGACTCAAACCCGTCGCCTACTACACGCGGCGGACACACAATGCCAAGTCCCATAATCTACGATCTGGGAAAAGAAACCCTGCTTTCATGCGCATGCCCGAGGCCGCTGCTAAAATTTTAATTTGGAGCTGTCAATCCCCCCGGGCAGTTCAATAGAGCCTGTGAATAATTTTTCATCAACTGAAGTCGCGGGAGTTACTCAAGCAAACCCGCCCATATGTGTTTTCCTTATCCACTATATCCATCATTGAGAACTCCACTCTGTCAAGCGTTAAAAATATATACAGTCGATTCGATCAAACACCTTCAGAACTGGCAAGACCTCTCACCACCTACAACTCAAACGGCACATTTCCACTGCTCGCCAAATCAAATCAAATCAAAAAAAAAAACATAAATAACGCAATAAATAGATGCCCCAAAACCTTAACACAACAATGAACAGACTGAAAGAAAAAAGAAAAAAAAGACGACTAAATAGAACATATCGCACACAAAACTAATTAATTTGCACACAAAATCCTACACTACCAAAAAAAAATCAGACAGAGAAGAAAAACAACTAAAGAAACATCGAGTAAACTAAAATAAAATAAAAAACCATCACAGAAACACAAAACTTCTCAACAATTCAAGCGTAATACTCCCCATCCTGCTGCTGCTGCTGCTGTTGCGGATCATACCCATAAATTCCTTGATGCTGATGCTGATGCTGATGCTGTGTTGCTTGCGTCTGAGAACCCAAGTCCAGACTCGAATACGGATGATGATGAACCTGAACTTGCTGTAACTGATGATGATGATGATGATGATGATGATGCTGCTGCCCATGATGTCCCACAAAACTCGTCCTCGACTCCGACCTCCTCAACTCTTGCGTCTCAGACCCCAACGGTGCACTATACACCGCCGGACTCGACTGCGCCGACCCCGATCTCGTATACGTCGAATGATACACTCTTCCCGGCACAGGCGACGCACTCCCACTCCCCCTCCCCCCTTCATTCCCACCACCACCACCAGAAGAAGCATTACTAACCGTACTCATCGGTCTCCTAATACTCTCTCCCCCAGTATGACTCTTCCCAATCAAACTCGGCGTCATACTCCTATGTCTCCTCATAGCAGCCTGCATAACATCACCACCGTTCCCTCCTCCTCCTACCGAACTCGTCGATGATGGCGAATGTGCCGCCGCCGTCGATGAGGAAGCAGCATTAGCCCTGGTATTGGACGTCGAATCAAGAAGATTGGCGGTAGAATGGTATAAAGCGACGTGATCAAACGACCGTTTATGCGATGGAGCGGATATCGACGACACGAATTCATTTTGTGGTACCATCGTGTTCATCGTATTCATAGTGTTCATAGGGTTCATAGAATTCATGGTATTCATGGTATTCATGGTGTTCATAGTGTTCATGGTATTCATGGAATTCATGGAATTCATGGTATCCATCGTGTTGAAAGAATTCATCGAATTCATCGAGTTCATCGTATTCATCGGGTCCATCGGGTCCATAGTACTCATCGGATCCATCGTATTCATCGTATTCATCGTATTCATCGAATTCATCGCACCCATCGCACCCATCCCACTCATCCCACCATTCTGACCTCCAAAACCAAACATCCCAGCTCCAAAAAACGAATCCGAAGGCACCGACGCCCTCCTATCCATCTGCCCACTCGAAGACGGCGTCGTCGCCTCCGGCAACGGCAAACTCAAATTCCGCTGTGGTTGCACTTGTTGCACTTCCGGTTGCGATTGTTGCTGCTGCTGCTGCTGCCACCCTCCCTCCTGCGTTCCATACTCCTCAACCTGCAAACGTCTCTGCTGAAACTGCTGACAATTCCTCAAAACCAACCCCTCCTCTTCCCCACCCCCCACCTCCGAAACATCACTCGCCCTCACCTCAATCTCACACATTCCCATATCAAACCCACTCCCCCTCCTCCCCGTTGCTGTTTGCGCATTCTGTGCCGTCGGCACATCAGAACCTGCTGCGCCCATCCCACTTCCCAACAACGGCAACCCAAACATCATATGCGTTGCTGTAGCAGGATGTTGCGGATGCCTATACCCAAACTCATCATCAAACCCCTCCTCCGCCCCACTCAAATCACTATCCTCCCCATTCCCAGTATTATCCCTCCACATCCCCATCCCCGTCTCAAACGCCCCTCCCAACCCTCCATAGTTCGCCGCACCACCAGCCGATCTCTCATGCGTCTTCAAATGCTGATTCAAATTATCGCTCCTCGAAAACTTTCTCTGACACACCGGACACCCAAACGGTCTCTCCATTGTATGCGTCCTCACATGCCTTTTCAAATGCTCCATCCTCTTAAATAGCCTTCCACACGAAAACAACGGACACATAAACGCCCTCACCTTCCCACTCTCCCCGCCACCACCACCCGTCTCAAACGGCGATGTCGACGCGGACGAAGATGACGCCGACCCCTCACCCAACATCCCATTCGGATCCATCGCAGGATATCTTTCATGCTCATATCCTGACGGAGGTTGCACCTGATGCGCCGAATACCCTTCCGAAATCATCACCCCGACCTCGGGCACCACATGTTGCACCTTTTTATTATTTCTGATAACGCCATCCGCAGGAATAAGTTCACCCCTCGCCTGTCTATGAAATAACGTCGCCGCATCCATCTCCGCTCGCTCCCTCGCATCCAAACTCCCCGGTCCAAACTCCTCTTCCATGGACGAATACGCAAACGGATGACTAGTGCCTCCGAGACTGGCCGAGGAGGATGGTCGATGGATGTGGGTGTAGGGGTGGGGATAAGGGTAGGATCGTTCGCGAGAGACAGAGGTGGAATGATGGTGGTGGCGTTCAGCGAGTCCTGAACTAAAAGATCCCATACTCCTAGGTCTCCCTCTCTCATCAGCCGACGACGAACTCGACATACTCCTACTCAGAATACTACTCCCGGCAGCACCGGAAGCAGGGTTCTTCTTCCTCCTCTGCTTATACGTCGGCGACCCTTCAAAAAGGCCAAACAGATTCGAAAAAAACGTCGCCGAACTGGTTTTCGATAAATGTCGCTTTCGTCGGATTTCCAGTCTGTGTTTCCGCTTCTGCTCGCGTTCTTCTTCTGTGAGACCATCGTCGCCAATATCGCTCATTTCGCTGTCTTCCGTATCGATATGTAGATTAGTGGCGCCGTCGATCAATTCGGCGTCGCTTTCGGCATCGCCGGACGACGCATCCATTTCAGCTTCGGTTTCGCCGTCTTTCGATTTGGCGAACTGTTCGTAGAGACTGCGTTTAGGATCATAGGTAAAGGAGAGGGCGGGTTCGCCGACGACGTGGGTCGTGGGCTCGAATCCCATTTTTTCCCTTTTGAGATCGCGTTCGAGGGCATCGAGAAAGAGGCGATCATGGGGGACGGAGAACCAGTAAAAGACCTTTTGTTTCTTTTGGGTGCGGATGCACTGGTACTTGAACAAGAGATCGAGGAACGGCGACTGATGCGTGGTGTCAGGGTCGGAAAGATAAAGAAAAAAGACAACACACTTTGGGTTCCTCGAGACAGGCGTCGACGCCAGGCTTGAGGTTCCTGAGGTCGCTAAAGATGCCCTCTTCGAATTTTTTCATGTTGCGAACGGGACGACCAAAGGCCTGTGCGGGTGGGGTTAGCAGTGAAAGAATCAGGTGACAGGGGTCGTACCTCGAAGCGAAAAACGAGGGCACGGACGATGTCGGTGCCGGTGATATGGTAGAGGCCGTTCCAGAGGACGCAAGTGACGAATTCCTGGCTGGGGAGCATGAAGCGATTGAGGGAGGGATGGATGCCCTGGGAGAAGCCGTCGGCGGGGTTGGCGGGGGGGAGGCCGATGCCCCAGCCTGTGCTGCTGCCGACGGTGGAGGGGGCGGCGAGGGAAGCGGAGGGGTAGGCGTTGGATCCGGCCGTCGGGGCGAAGGACGGCGTGGGGCGGGCATTGTCCCACTGCGAGGGGGCGGTGGCAAGGAAAAACTTGAGTCTGTCCAGATGCGCCAGCTTCTCCTGTTCCGGCTCGGTCAGGGGCCGGGTGAGGGCCCTTGCGACGGCGGGCTCGAGGGCAAAGTCGGCGGTGTCGGCAGGGGGATGGGCGACGACGGGGGTTGCGCCGGGATCGTCGGCGGTGAAGAGGAGGGAGCGGGAGGGCTCGTCGGCAGTGAGTGCGCCGGAGAGAAACTGGGCATGCTTGTGGGCATTCGAGGGGCGGGCCGTACGCTCGTTCGGATCGTGGTCCGAGGCGGCGGTGGAGGTTGAAACGCTGAGCGAGATGGGCAAGGCGGGAAGGGTGTTCCTGTGAGCGGGCCGGGGGAAGGCGGGAAGCGGATAAGTGTTGGCGTGAACGGGGACAGCGTAGTGGGGAAACGCGGAGTCGTCCGGGAACGAGCGCGGCGAGGACTGAGTGGACATGGCTGGGCACAAGCGGACTCTCGCTCGTTCGTCGTCAGCTAAGTATCTCCCAAGGCTGTGCAGTTGCCTTTGTTTGTCACCGAACTCTTGCACAGCCTCTCTCCCCCACACAACCGCTGAGCCAAACGAGAAGCGGTCGGGTCGGTTATCTCGGACTGAACCATTCTACCACCAACCACGCGGGCATGTCGACCACTTCCATCTGATACCCATCCACATTTACCAAGTGCCTGTTTCGCACCCATGCGAGTCAACTCCAAAAATTCCATTAACGTGTCAACCTCCTTCATCGAGATCCTCTAAAAGCGTACCGGGCTTCACTCATGAATTTTTAAATCTCTAACGCCGACAAGTCTAATTTTTTTCTTGCCCTTCAAATAGACTACCCAAAACGACGTCGAGAAGACATTCACCTCACCATTGAACTCCATCGACCCCAGGATGGGCGCCCACATTCATTCATAATTGTTCCGGCACGGAAATCAAAGTGTCAGCACCTCAAAAAAATATATACATATATATCAAAGATCAGGATCCTATCAACGGGCAAGTATTTCCCGTCTGCCAGAAAACGGGCTTCGGCTCACTTACGTAGCAGTAAGTACTTGATGTCACTCAAACACAAAGAGCATGTTCACATGGTGATGAGACCATGTTGAATGTTCTTGACACCGACAAGTCCAAACACCCTATCAAATAGACTACCGAACTTCCTCGGCACGACGTCGAGAAGACAGCTTCTAGGACATTGACTTGACTGACATACGACGATTACAAAATTTTCCGAATGTATCGGGACCTAGAATGTCCCTGGCCCAAATAAACACCGACGACGTTAGTCACGGAACGTATCGAGAGAGAGAGATGAGCTCATGAGAGACGTCGAAAAAAAACTCTAGGTTTCATTCAAAGCACTGGAACGTGTAGGAAATAAACCATCTTTCAGTCGAGGTCCAAGAAATAGCAATCACATTCAAAAAAAAAGAACCCTTCGTGTCCACCGATCACTCAAGAAGGAGACGCAGTTCGTAACGATAACCCTAGGGTTCACCAACCTCGAGTACCGACACCATGGCCAACTCGCTGATCCCAAATTTATTTTTTTTGAATAACGACAACGTCGGACTTTACAAACCAAAAAAAAAAAACCTCCCCGCCAATATCAATTTTCACCCTCAAAAATTCTTTCCTTCTCCTCATCTCCCCACCCTCTCTTTCCAACCATACTCTCCCTCCCTCCAACACTACCCACAAAACCCCATTTCGCTCCCCGCCCCCCCAATTCTAAATATAGTTCAAAAAAAAAGCGCATCCGGGATCACCTTTTCAGCCGCCGTAGATAATGATACCATCTGTACTCAAATCTCCAAAAGGAAAAAAAAACGCCCCAAACCTAAAAATAAAAATAAAAATAAAATACAAAGGCGTGTCGATCATAATGCAGTTTCAAATTATTATTTATTTTCATTTTTATAATACTTACTACTGTAGTATATATACATTAGAACCCACGTTTTGCATGGTTGGTTCACATTTTACATCTCAATCAATCAAAGAAGATTTTCGAAAACCGAATACGAAAAATAACTGTGGTGCGAAACACATCAAGTTTTTTTTTTTTTTTTTTTTTTGGAGACGGAGAGGCCCTCCCCGTTGGAAGTGGGGGGAGCAGGGAATCAGGGGCCCCCCCCCGGAGCGAGTTCAGGAAATTACCGGTAAACATGTACAAATTCCCCGTTTCCCTCAACTTCCGATGTCATAGGGGGAATCTCTACACGAAGTGATGCCCTAAGTTACCAAAATACACTCATATATATATGTGTGTATGTATACACCAATGAAGGAAAAACACGAACATGAAACACGAGAGCGGAAGAGAAAGTAAAACTGTTCAATGTAAAAAAGATTTCGGAGATTGTTGTCACTACCAGGTTGTGCTGTGCTAAATGGTTAAGATTTAGAAGCACCTCGGGTTGTGATGATGATGATGATGATGATGATGATGTCGGTTGGTGATTTGATAGAGTGTCAGAACTGTCATGAGTGGCGTTCATTGACAATGCGGAAAGCCACGAGCCGCTTTCCACTTCCTTGACATGATGGAGGTCGTTGTTGCCTTTTCACCCCCGACGGTTGCGAGGTTTCTATGTATGTCGACATTTACTCAATTCAAAACATAAACATTGTCGGTTCGGCTATTTTCACTTTATTGGTTGGTTGCTAGACGATATCACTTAAAGGACTTCAAGGTGCTTGACTTATTGGTTGCTAGACTCTTTAAGGTTGGCAAGGTGAAGTGGTGCCACAAACACAAATTGCATACGCCGTGCTGCATAAGGCTCCATATGATAAACACAACCCTGCCAACAAACTACAAATTATCAAAATCTCATCGACATCCAGCAGTGTGAGTTCAAAGTTTCAAGTATTCATTAACCAACTGTTGAGCGGGGCGGGGGGGGGGGTGGTATTCAAATTTCAAACTTGCCAACCAACCAACCAGAAGAGTCTCCGACTCGCATTGTTCACAATAACAACCATCATTTCTTTTTTTGATATAGGTTGATGATATCTGATAGACAGATCTTCCCATCAATACGCGGGGAAATTAAGAATGAAAGCTTCTTTTTCTGCATTAGTGGGCAGAAGAGATACGTGTGGGGACTACAGTACATTGCTATAGCAATCGAGAGATGAGATAAAAGAATCCTTGTGTTATAAAAAAGTACGCAAAATAAGATATGTATATGTATGTATGTATTTCTTCCGTACGGTCGGAAAGGTGATTGGGCATGCAACATGCCACACAGCTATGTCGTCTCTCTTATCTTATCATGGATGTTCACTTCTAACTTACAAGAAAACAAGCGCTTTCCTCGGAATCCTCGGAATCCCATCATCCAGCTCCCTCCAAATCCATAAACTATCGGACATTTCCTGACATGCAGTCTCATGGCATCTATTGCAAGTCCTTCTGCATCACAACACCATACCAGTGGTTGGTTAAATGGAACCACAATAATTTATCTAAACCCAAGCAGCAACCCTCAGTATAAGCCGCACTGTCACGACACGATACGACATGGAGATGGACATGTTTATGTGGCAGCCCGAGTGCTACATGTCCGGATAAATATCTTTGAAAGACACCGCATCCAAATAAAAACGAGCTTAACATGTACTGGACACCTGGGTTCAAAGACGTAAAGGAGGAAATTGACAGACACGACACTCGAAATAACATAATGTTGGCGTTCGGGCTGTGCCCGTAACATTCATCTTTCTTTTTTTTTTTTTTTTTTTTTTTGTTTCTTATTTTATTTTCTCACAGGTATTTAAGTAAAGCATCTGTACTCATTTTCCCATCATCAAGTCTATTTCGAAACCATCTCGAAAACATCATACTCATGCGCGTTGTAACCTCACCTTCTCGCTAAGGTTAACTCGCCACGCCAGCTGAAATTATTGAAAGAAACTCATGTCCGTCAAAACATCCTCTTCTCAGCGCTCGTCTCACAGTTGGCAATTTTCAGCTTCGAAATTGTTTCTGGGTGCTTGCATATGGCTTTTCTAGAGAGCTGGCTGCCCTTGATTTCTTTGGATGACTCGGACAACGGCTAGGATTTACTGTATATTGAAATGCTGTCAACTTTGCGGTGGGGTTTTTTCTCATTTGTTTTGACGTCTTAGACGCTTGATCGATGCTTGGACTGTTCCCTTTTCATAAATCGTCTCTTATTCCAACACCGTAACTGGAATCGAATTAATCTGGATATACTTGTAGGAAAAAGGGGACGACTACACTGGGAAAGAAAAAAAAGACGAGAGATGGAAAATAAGAAAAAGAGATAAGAAAAAAAGGAAAATCGTAAATGTTTCGTGAGTGGAAAAGACTCTTAAGAGACGACAACGACACGATACCCGACGTACACTAGACTCGCCTTCCTCCTTGTGTAAATAATACAAATCCTAGCCAAGGACAGAGTTTAATCTCCGAACGTTGAGCAAGAGCAAACATGAATACGTCTCATGTATCAAGCATCAGCTGCAAACGTCAACCGGGGACGAAGCAATAGGGAAACAAATTAGATGATGCCCAGTGCAGTTATAGTCCTTTGTCATTGGCAAAGAACACGAGCGCGATGGAGCGAAGTTGAGCCGTACGAGCGGCTGCGATCGTGTTTAAAATGTTGAGAACCTCGCTTGAGAGAGCGTAGCTTCCACAAGACTTTCTCATTGAGGAAACTCGGGAAAGGATCTGCCTTTCTGACCTTGTATGGTGGCGCAGCGGATATAAGAGCGCAAGGACGATGATCAGCAATTATGCTAGGGGGTACGACGGTAGGTTTCGGAGTGCGAGAACCGATAGGTTGTGCGGCGAACCGTCCCTTCGATGAATCCAATATTTCGTCCTGAGGACTGAAGAGGGAAGCGGTGTGGATGCGGACATAGCCGTAATCCGCCAAGGGCGAATATTGGGAGTAAAAGTTGTGTGGCGGGGGAACCGGCTCCCATATATCGAAAGGAGCATTGGGCGCGGTATTCTGCAGCCAATGGGCTGGAGCAGTAATCATAGGGATAACGGTATGGAGCTCTTCGTTAACAACCATTTCTTGGAGATGTTGAGCTAGGCTCACAGATTGGGCGAGTTGAGGTTTGGGTGCGACGAAATAGAATGGGGCGTCCATGACGGGAAGGAAGAAGGATCGAGAGATGCTGTTAAAGGCCTTTGTGCTGTTATATATATACCAAATATGCACGCTTCAAAAGGAAAAAGTAGTGCTTGGACTTGAGGCTCATTTGATTTTTTTTTTGTGTTATCAGCTGATGCGTGTCTACAGAACAACCGCCACCGTTTCCGTGTTCATTGCGTTGTTGCATTGCTGTGTCCATCCACATCTACCGCGACAATCACAACACGGCCTTGAGATTCTTCAACTTGAATCCTTCTAGGTCACAAATGGATCAATAATAGTGCATACAAAACGACTTGGAGATGTGGAAGGATTCTCATCTATAATTAGAAATGATCGCACAGGCTGTCTTATGATTATTATGGACTGATCAATGATCTTCTTACCTTGCTTTGTTCTTTCGTGCACGGGGAAACCGATTGGCACTTTTACGTGTGCTGTTTCGTCGCTTAGACTGGGATCTTACCTCTCAATAAAGCCATAGATTCAAGCACGATACGCATGGCCTGGGAACATGGTCCAAAGTGCTTAACACTAAGAGGTGGATTGACCTATGATCAAATGAAGCGTATTACGATTGGTCAGATTTTTTTGGACACGTGTTGGGGTGCCTTCACGACAAGTGAACAGCTTTTCATGAGTATGTACCTGTTAATAGGAGCGATGAAGCTGTGTATCAAGCGACATACTATTTCGCAACTTATTGTTACTTCCTCCCATTATAGCAGGAAATTTTCTCAGGCTTTCACGGCCTTCTAAGCACGGCCTTGTTCAATTGCTTCGGAGCCATGAACCCCACAAACCACGCCAAGGGAATGAGGCTCTGTAACCGGTGACGTCATAAGTAACCCTGAAAGGCGCACCGAAAGCTGTTAGTCCAACAAGCCCATCTCAACCATTCCACACTTCCTTTTCCATGGCAGAAATCTCAAATGCCGCCTTTGTTGGAAATGACCACAATACAGAAACAAAGATTCAAAATACTTCGAAACCTCCGTCACCGCAACTCAAGGTCGAGCCTATCAGCAAGTGGGCGAATAATAGCACTTCGCCCCCGCTCAACTCTTCAGATCACGCTCTTACCGCGACTTCGCCCACTTTAGAATTTCCTGGAAGTTACCCTTACAGTCCAACTTCACAGGAACCCGGTCCCACTTTCGAGGAAATCAAAGACACAGCAAAGCAATATATCTATGCTGCTGGCCAATATGTTCCAAGTCATGAAGATGTCGCCAAGTTGGCTCATAATGCGGGTCATACAGTTCGTGGATATCTTCCGAACGGTGTCTATCCGAGCCTTGGTATGTGTTTTCCATCACGAAATTGGAGTTCCTTCTCATCTGACCTCGACTAGGTCCTAATTCAACTCAAGAAGCCGTTCCAACCTCACCTATTGAAGAAAGCGAAACTACGCCCCACTCGGGGGAAGGGTTTGTGCTCATCAATCGTGGGAAGAGAGCACAGGGCGACTCCGAGCCACAGCTTGCGCCTGCCAATAAACCAGCACCAGCACCTTCAGAATCTTCCGGAGCTACGCGTTCGCATCTTTTTCACCCTTGCGTCAACACGCGGCTTATATAAATACCATCATAGGAACCAAATTGCTCATCCAGGAACCTAAACACGACAAGAACGATAGCCATTCAGTACAAAACGAGCAAGCCAGTGAAAATGCAAGTTTGAAAGTTCTACCAGGTTCCAAGGCCGAGTCCGTACAATGTCACGATTCGGCCCTTACTCCATACAGCTATACGGCCAAGTCCGCCATCAGTCGATCCTCTTCCAATTCTGAGGTAACCGTCAGCAATTACCACGTCGATCAACGGACGTTAGCTATAGGGTCTTTGAACAACAATCAAGGGATCGAAACGCAAGGTACGATCCACTTTGTCTCCACTAGGATGATTGATAAGTATGTATATAGAGCGTGCGGCAGGCGTTGTTAATCACGGAGATTATGATGTCCTTCTAGGGCCAAGTGGGGAAGGTGCTGTTACTGCGCCAACAGCCGGGATTGCGGCTGGTACGGACCCAGGCCTAGGTATCACTGGACCCACCATTTTACGAGAAGGAAAAGAACCAAACGCCGACTTCCGACCGGAAAATGGCGTGCTTGCCACGATAGAAGACGAAGGCTCGGCAGAAGAGCCAGGGCCAGTCCGGATGAATGTGACAGAAAAAATTGTCGGAAAAGACGAGAGCGAGAGCGGTCAATCCGAGCTGAAAGGTGCAGAGAAGGAAATCAGAAAATTGAAGGAAGAAGTTTCAAACGTGAAGAAAAGACGAGGATCGGAGGATGTTGGGGTAAAAGATGTCGAGCGGGTGAAATCTAAGGCTCAGGTTGAAGCAACCGCGGTAGGAGAAGAAACGGTGAGTCATCGGTAATGACGATTGATCGTTTTTTTGATGTGAGCGATATCCTAGGGCAAAGAAACACCTAACAAGGCAAAGAAAGAAAACACCCGAATTATCGAAGATCCGTTAACTACTTCCCAATCCATTAATCCGCCACTTTCGGGGATTAGAGAAGGACAGAAAGACGCTTCGAAAAAGGAAAATCCTCGATCACAGTCACCGATGACAAGTGCCAATAATCCGCATGTAGGCCGAGCGCTGTCGGGACCTAATGCGAAGATGTTGGCCGACTCACCGCCGACCAATGGCGCCAATGGTGTCAATTCCTCAGAAGAACAACAACGGAATGGCCGGAAAAAGGGAAATTTCGTTCAAAGGTTGAAAAGTTGGTCAAAGAAATTGAGTCAGAATAGGAAAGGGCAGACCTAAAGGCATACTGTAATGCTTTGGCTTGGGTTATTTGTATCATATTCGATCGTGGCTCCTAAGACGTAGTATTTCTTGCATCTCACTTTCTCGGTAGCAAGCACAATTATGTATCTTCGGGTATATATCCTTCTTCAACACTTTAATCAGAGATTCGAGCGAAGGGTTTGGTATCGAGTCCTGTGATAGTATCGTTCCAGAAATTGGATAATCTCCTGGGCTAGGATCATCAAATAGTACGCTCAATTACGTTACTGTACGTGAGGGAAAATGGATAAAACTCACCGACTTCTGCAGGTGCTTCCTGAGGTATCTGCACAGGATGAACGAATCAGTACCAATCAGAATCCATCAAAAATAGCGGAACAGCATACAAGATGACCGGCTTTTTTAATTATCGTATTCGAAGAATTCTTCGGTCGGAGCCAAACTCTCTCATGTTGTGATCCAGGAAGTCCAAATTGAGGGGCACCTTGTGCTCCAGAGACGATCCAATGTAATCTTACAGATTCGTTCAAATTCCGCAAGGAAACGAAAGCTTCCTTTGGGACGTTGCCTCCAAAGAAGACGAGGGCTTCGTGAAAGGCTGAGATTTTTGTTTTGGCTATGGTTTTAGTTGCACCGGTTGCGGTGGTCACGGTTGTTTCGTATATGGCAGAATCGACATAGACTTTGAGCATGTCAAGGTCCCAGGATTTGTAAAATGGAGAGGATGAGAATTCGACGTAAGCTTGTTCCCTGAGGCGATTCTGAAACTCAATGATCTTTGCTGGGATCTGGAAGACAATAAACGTACTTGGATTCCCATGTGTCCTTGCGAACAAGAGTTTTCCTAACGCCTTTTCGTGCCCAGTCAAGTCCCGGAGGTTCTTTGGGATTAATGATCACTGGATCTATCAATATGACAGCCGAAAATAATTTAGGATGGCTGACGGCTCCGAGAGCACTATATGAAATGAGTTGGCTGGAGGCGCGGAATGAAATAACGAATTCATGACGTACATACTAGTGCCTGAAAACGAGTGACCAATGGCTATCAAGGTACGATTCTCAAATCCAGAACAAAGACGTTTCTCAGCCTCTTGGACAGGCACGCGAGGGAGATGCACCGGAGGAGATTTATCAAGAGCATTTGAGGGTAAAAAATGGAGAAAGAAGTTGTTGATGTCACGAGCATTATCGCTCCAGTCGACTGCGAAATAATATTTTGTCAGCTACCTGGAGATTGCATAATAGATGTGAAGGAATGAGTACAGAAAGCAGGCAGGTGATCGGAGTTTATAAGTCCTGCGTCACCGTGTTGAATACTCTCCCACGTCCATACTTCGTCTATGATATGGGCGAGAGGAGATGAAAGAACGCGTGCTAGGACTGGTTCCCATATCTAATGTGTTTTTTGGGTTAGCTATGCTTTTTTATGCTTGGCTCAAACAAACCTCTTTCGTATGTCCGTTGGCATGTGCGAAAAACAGTGTGAGTCCCGTCGAGGTAGACTTGTTCAAGTCATTCCTCACATAACGGTTGACAACATTCCAGAGGATCTTCTCGTGTTTACCATTCTTGATTGATGGATTGTTCCAATTCTCCTGCAAAGTTTCATGCACAGTCCTGACAACACTCTCTCGTTCGTGCTCTGGTGCGTGAGGAGGAGGAATATGCGGAACAGGGAGATCAAGTCCACGGCGAAGATATGCAGCGGGAAAGATATGTGTAGAGATGTTGAATGATGCGTTAAACCTGGGTTTGCGAGGTTTGGAATGCAGAGATGGATAATTTAGCGGACCATTCGGGGGTAAAATTGGTAAAAGAGGGCGACAGGGGAACGGCGGTACAACTTTGAGAGGTATAGGGGGATAGCTTGAGGTCATTTGAAATTGCTTTGTATGGCTGGCTTTGGATTTCACCCTGTCGATGACCAGTGCTACATAGCTATATTTAGCAAATCAATACTGCTCATGTCGGCCCGCCTAGCTCAATCGGATAGAGCGTCAGACTCTTAACTTGTTTGGGCATGTTTGAAATCTGAAGGCTGCGAGTTCGACCCTCGCGGTGGGCTACTATGACAATTTTTTTCTCTGCGGGTAAGCAATTTTTTCCTCGGCCGGAAGTGGCTCCGTGAGCGTCAAGACACCAGTATATTTTTTTCCGTACTACGACCGAGTCATAATCGCAATTTGTCTATGACAGATACGACGTGAGCAAAATTTGAGGAAGATCCGCTCATTCTGTTGTTCTTTTTTCTTTTCTATTTTCTATTAGTCCCTCTTTTCTTCTTTCTTCGGCGAGCTATTTCGGGGACGATTCGATTCATGGCACTGTTGTCACTTCGTTGATTCATTGCTCTCAAGCGATTGGACAGCAAGACTCATCCATGGGAACAGCTCCCGAGCAACGAATTGGCTAACACCGAAGTCGACGCGGTACTAATGGTAGCCGAGGAAGTCAAACACGCGGAAGAACAGATTAAATTAGAAAACAACACCATGTGGGTGAGAAATTGCTATGACTTCTCATCGTCATCGACGTGTACATCTCCCAGATCAATATTTTCTTCCTCAACGGGATACTGATCATGGATAACCCACAGATCATTGACTAGTTCACGTATTTCGTCGATGTCAATATCTGCTGACATTATGCTAGCAGTCCGACGTCTTAAGGATCTATCCAGGAAAGAAGCATAGTTCTTGAACATGCGCGCACAATTGCTGCTACTGGAAGCCCGGGAATATGATTTTACCAAATCCGCGGCTAGCAATGAATGAGGAAGATATCAATCATCAAGAAGCACAAGAGAAATCGAGACCTGTTAGAGAATACCTTTAGGAAGAAGCGATCGAAACGGTGTAGTTGAAGGCTGTCCTGATGCTTGCATCCTGTCGATGGAAGGTCACATCAGAAAGACTGAATTTCGAGAGCCTCCTTACG
The DNA here is from genome assembly GCA_022315185.1 of Agaricus sinodeliciosus. Taxonomy (NCBI): domain Eukaryota; kingdom Fungi; phylum Basidiomycota; class Agaricomycetes; order Agaricales; family Agaricaceae; genus Agaricus; species Agaricus sinodeliciosus. The sequence goes on from JAHTMV010000041.1 coordinate 55,377, forward strand.
TTTTCAGCTTAATACCTGAAACACCTTCACCGAGCCATTGATCGTACTTTTGACGATCTGAGGGGTCGAATCCTCGAATGATATCCCGGATAGAATACAGCACCCCTCCCTGTGGGAATCAAGAATTATTAGAACCAGGGTGAAACACGAAGACTTACAGGAGTAAACGTCGAGTAATTCACCAAGCTATGACCGAAGTTAGTTCCCTCTTGAACCGGTATTACCCCACTAATCTCAGCGAATGATGGTAACCCTTCGGCATCAGTAAGGTCCGCTCCAAAGGCGTCTATGTTATCTAGAGCACTCCTTGTTCTAGGCAAAGTTCAATGCACAGTTGCGAAAACCTCAGAGGGAGAAAAATCACAGACCGTAGAGGGAAAGTTACATTTTCCACGTGGGCTGATATTAGACTCGAAGAGTAGTAAGATGTCTACAACGATGGTATAGGGGTGATAAGCTTCATTTGCGAGGGTAATTTTACTCACCCTAAGGGCATCTAGTTGCATCCAGGCATGTTCTGGCCACAGCTGTGGAGATTTGAATGGTAAAGACAATGAGGCCATCTCTTTCAAACAACGTAGATGAAAAGCCTCATTGAGAATTTGTCTCGTGCTTCGTTTCTGACACACTTGAATTCTGCTTCCATGTCGTAAGTATGAAACGGAAGTAACGCACATCGTCTTTATAGTCGAATATATTGGCTGATAGCATCGGGAATGCCAATATGGGAGTTTTCATGAATGCATCAGTCATTTCTGTGAGGAGAGCAGGGGAGAACCCTCCGAAGGTGGATACGTCATTCGTAAGTTGAACACCCTGTCATGTCTTCAGACGTAAGATACATCAAATCATCCGAAACATGAACCTGAATGTTATCACTTTCTTCAAGGAACAAACGAATTGACGTGTCCATCAAATCATTATCCTAATTATTCCATATCCAAGTTTGAAGGCTTCGCAGAAGTTGGCTCTTACCTCGTTATAGCGGTAAAATTGATTTTGACTTTGCTTCCAGTCTTCTCCGGGATTCTCCCAATGTAATACATTCGGCACATGTTGAATACTTCGAGGAAGGTAGTACACATGGCTGTAATCTGACCAATAACGTATACTTTGGACGTTGGCGGCGCCGGCCATGTGCGGAGGGTCAGATGGATCTTCTTCTTCCATCTGCATATGATAAGCGCTTTTCGTTATCTGGTTCTGTCGAACTTCGTCGACTGAATGGCTCCTGCCCAAACTCAGTAATTAGAAGGGTGGCAATTCAAATGACAGGAGACATGCCACAGGTCTGGAGAGGATTGGAGCTCGCTTGTGGCGTCGAGGGCATTTGACTGTGCAAGAGTCCCGAAATTTTCTACTACAAAGTGAGATACATACGAATTGTCGTTAAAACCACCGCGAACCTCTTTGATCGAAAATTACTACCCTCGGGTAAAGAGTATAAGACCCCTGAAAGCTGGGTAAGAATTCGGGTCATGGAAACGGTTGATTAGCGCGCACATCTAAATTGTACCGCTCCGTAAACGAGATTGTACTATCAACATCATCCTGTTCGTTCATGTCCATACTTCTGTATTCATCTTGCACATTCCAAAAGTGGGTTCCGACATAATTAGAGTAGTTGCCCAATTGCAAATACAGGATCTCTCTCATGGTGTAGTAGATGGGAGATGTGAAGGGACGTTGATATTGTGACACCTGACGTCCAATGGCATCGTGTCACGTACAGTGACACACATATGGGAGGTGCCACCTTGCGCGGATTTCGCCCTTGCGAAGGGGCTTATCAGAAGGCTTAATCGCTTAGTCGCAGCCCTAATCCCGACTTGGTTCTGAAGTGACAGAATTAGAGTACCAATTCTAAGCCTTAGGGTGAGGTATGGTCACTGCGCATGAACATGCCGGTAACTTGCGTTCCAGTGGTTGATCCGGAATCTGTCGCAGCTTGTTTCTAAGGGTGGCGTTGGGTCTGGACTTTGGGCCTTTCTCACGAGGGCTGCAGTGCACCCGATGAGAGGCCGACTCGCTGCCTGTCTGGACGATATGGCTTTTCACGTCCCTTGTCTGAACGCGTCCAGTTGCTGACAAAGCAACTTAGTCATAAGTCGGTAGTCTCGGAGGATCAGGACGAAAGATGAGAAAGTTCTAGGTCTTGAGATTGAACCAAGCAAGTTGTGCTCTCGATCCATCTGACTGCCTCCATATGAAATCTGAAATCTTGCGATCCTCGGGCACGCATGCGTGGCGAATCTAATTTTTCTGTCAACTTTCCGCTCATCGGGTATATATTGCGGGGCATTATCGGGAGATTCTGCGCAAAAAATATAGTACCGAATTTTTCGTTAAGGCGGCCATCAACTCTCTTAATTGCGCTGGTGAGATCTTGAGACCCCAGGTGATTCCAGAAATTCCAAAGTATCAACGCGTGCTACTCTTTTCCGTGTCTCCTGTTCCCTGGTAAAGTCAAATGGGGAAGTCAGCAAGAACATCTCCATGTGTTTCGTAGCCCAGCGTCGATTTCCGAACAAGATTAGGCCGTTAATATATTGTGCAGGTTCGTATCAGGAATAGTCATCAGAAGTCCCTTTAACAATTCGGGATACGTCTTTCGGGAAGCGGGACGGTTGCAGGAAGTCGTTCATACACTCTCTTACCCTGTTCGTACCGATTACAGTCTCCAACTTCCATGATATATAAAACGGTTACGATCTTCGTTTTGGCCCTTGGTCTCAAATCTGCAGCCGAGATTCGGGAAAATCGGGGGTGAGGGCGAGGCGAAAAGCTAATAAAACTTGAGGTAGAACCTCCCTGAGGTCACATAACAGAGTAAAATGAAATCGTAAATAGACCTCGAGGAGCGCCTTGAAGGCTGTCTGTATTAGATCTTCCCATGATTCACGGACTTAGTCTCGCCCACTCTAAAACGCTTCTTTTATGCCGGGCCAAAACATCCATTAAACCGGATATCAGATACGGAATATAGCACTAGTCTAATGCATAGTTGTTTGAATGAATGAAGTCCGCAATGACCATGTGCATGAAATCAATTGTGTATTGCCGTAAATCTAGTGGTATAATGTTGCTGTGATGAAATGTGGTATCGGGAAGAGAACAAAGCGCTTGATCAGGTTCATAGCACGACGCGGAAACTATCCAGCACTCGGCGATCTTCGGAAGACAGGGGCGCATAGGCAGTAGGGGACCTGTTCTGCTGTGCATTATTTCGAGGAGCGGGAAGGACGGGTTTCCTTGCTTCTTGGGCAGAGTCAAAGGAATTGATAGAAGGAAGCGGCCTCCTCGAGCCGGAGGTGGCGTGAGATGGGATAGCTGGCAGCCCATGGTGGTGAGCGTAAACCAATGTTGGAGGAGGGTCATCGTAAATCTCGCTGTCATCAGAGGCATACGATGGCCGATCGGGTTTACCACAAAGGTTCTTGTTGCTGATGAAAATACCATTCGGCACACGAATATTCCGAAGATAATCATAGCGCTCTATCACTGGCAAGCAGGAATAATCAGAACCCTGCTAGTACAGTGAGAACGCGCTCATCTTCCAAATTACCCACATACCGAGAAGTATGCGACAACGTGCCATTTCCTAATCTCACTGGTTCCTGGCAGATGTACTGTCACCGAATATGTTTGTTTTGTTAGCCCATTTGGTTTTGATGGCCTGTCTTTCCTTCTCACTGGCGGGGGTATGATTGCGCTCGGATCCGATGCTCGGCATGCCCTGTTTATCGTGATGGTGAACCATGAGTACAGGAACTTCTGACCTGAGGAAAGCGTAGGGACATACCGTCGCGCAGCTTTGGCATCCCTCTCCTCTTGAGTTGTTTCAATTTTCTCTTCGTAAAATAGATAATCGCCTCTCATTCTACTTTGCGACCTATGGAGACAATAAGAACATTGTGGGTATGACAACAACAACAAAAAAACACCAACCATCGGCGACCATCGGTCCAGCGTAGTAAACCACCGTCGTCTTGGGCCTCTTCCCAGACATATACGTGTCCGCTCTGAAGCTGTTCTCTTTCACTCGCGAGTAGGCGCCTCTTGATGAGCGGCAAGACATTTTGTCTTACAGCTTCTAGAACGATGTGAGCATCATGGGCATCTCGAATATCTTCGCCAGAGTAAGTCCTCGATTCAGACCCAAAAGACAAGTCCAGAGGAACGCACGGAGGGCTGGATGAGTAACAAAGGCTGAACCTGATGAGGGCATCATTGGAGATACAAAGGACATTTTGAACCCAGACGATCCATCGAGAGCGGGCTAGTTTTATAAGGTCCGGTCAATTGGCGTGACCACGAACCTCACACGGGGCCGGAAAGTTGACGGAACAATGGATTTTTGAAATGACTTCATCAGTATTGAGATGGTCCAGACCTCAAGTGTGTTTAAGCGGCAGAAGAAATGAGTTTGGCGTGGCGGGTGACAGCAACCATGAGTCTCACGGCCCGAGTAGATCAATTGCAGGTATACACAAGCTTAGTAATAAGCAACCACCAGACCGGCTCCGTCCTGCACCGGGCCCTCAGATGAAAGTCCAAAAGAATTACACACATAGCACTGATAAGTTGATGCAGAACTTGTTATATTGAAGAAAAGATTGCTGTCGAATAATCTGCAAGTCAATACAGTTTATTTGGTTCCAAGTTGTCACTACGAAGTCAGACTTACCAACTTGTTTGCCGACTGTATACAATAGTCCCACTCAATCTCTGACGATTGGCGCACTCCTCCAGCTGCTCACTCTCGCAATTCTCGAAAGGCAAAATTGCTGGGAAAGGTTGATAGGATAAACTTCGGTTATCCGAGGTTTCGCCCCTGCATTAAACAGCGCCCACAGAGCGACAACTCACAACTTGCCACTTCCCGTAACAAGTGTTAAATTTGGACAACTCTCTCACCATTCCTTCGGCCTCCTAGTAATACTTATCATGTTCTAGTAGCACGTTTCCATCATAATCATAGCGTCCAGCTTGTACGAAGAATGATTCAGAAAGCCGATCTCCGCACTCTGGGGCACTGCTTCTTGATATCAGTTACCTCCTGTGGACCTTACGGACCTTACAAATGATACGAACACATTCGGATAAGCCGGTATCACTCAAGTTGATTTTTTATCAAATTGCTGACGCGGGGGATTTCACCCTACTATTGTCATCATTCTAGATTGAGGCGCTGCCTCATTTCCATGGCGTATGACATTCAATCGACTGCTGCATCAAGGAACAGCTAATGAGGTCATGCTTTTGATTCTTTATTCAAGACTATGCTTCGTTGGTGTGGGAGGAGGATAGCTAGGTGCAAGTTGTACCTATCCCTAGATATAAATAGCCGCCATATAAATAGAAAGGAAAACCACCAGTTCGGAGTACCGGCTTGGTTTTTGAAAAAGATACACAAGTCTATGGCGCGTTTCAAGGACAATCGAGAATGTTTCACCAGCAGTTCTCATAATGCTTGTTATCTTCTGGCACTTAGCAGATTCGGTTGGGTTCCCAGTCAGCGAGTCCGCTTCCTTGTCTTAAAACAACCACCTTCGTTTCTAAATCGGACTACACTACAACTTCATAAGAGCCGGCCTTATCAAAGCACTATACATTCAAGAAAATCTCACGTAGGGGAGCATCCTTGCTTACTATGCCCGGCTACGAGTTATCAAGCGAACGCTTTTACCGCCTGGGACAACGAGGTTGATATTCGGAGATACACCCTGGTAGCCTCCGCTTTCTTGTCGGCCTTCAAGACGACCCGCATCAATTAAAATTCATCAACGAAATGTTAAATGGACTATATGTCCTTACCGGACAGTCGTTAACGAGTGCATTCCCTGCCGCTTTCGCATGATTGATAAGGACCTGCAAACCCTGCGCAACGGCATTGCGGAGGACACCCTGTACAGAATCCTTCTTTGCAATGAGAGCCGCAGTAGTGGCTTCTATTTCACTAGCCAACTGACTGGTCCTAGAAATGATCTCGGTAGCATCCGCCTCATTAAACGCATTGACATTCTGAATAGAAGAAGAATCAATTGGTTACACAGTCTTCAGTCTTTCCAAATTCCAAACACTATGAAAGTGAAAACAAGGGTCCTACATACCGAGGCATCTTTGGTAATTCGGTCAAGAATCGTGGTCATCGCCATATTGTCGTTCGCCAAAACCTGCCGAGAGGAAGTCAAGGAATCTATTAAGTCCCTGGGCGGCCCGGCTGGAACCGACTTACTATCACATTGAGGCCGGAGCCACCTAGGTGTCCACGTAAAGCTGCAACAACCTGCCTAGCCTCAGCGATATCATTAATCACGTCGCGGCTTGTAAGTGGGGCACCAATAGAAAGGGTTGCCAATGCGATAATAGCGGTCAACGTGGTGAAGAAACGCATTTCGTACTATGTCAAGGCTCGAGGTGATGAGGAACGTTTCTAGTCGCTTCCGCCGCTCACTTTTTAACGGCCTTGCAATCGCTCGGCGCTCAGGAGTGCCTTTGAGAAATTTTTGCGATCGATCATGTTCAAAGAAATTCTCGCGTTCTCTTCATAAAGCTTCCGTCAGAAATCCCTGCAGATATGGAAGACGCATATCTTCCAAAGAACCGAAGTACAAGAGAAGCAAAATCGACGTCCAAAATGCTATAATATTATGATATAGGCTAAGATATCAACATGCTAGAAGAAAGATCGGGAAAAGGGGGTCCGTAAATATTAGCAATAGTAATATCCTTGAAATGTCGTATTCAAAGAGTAGTTGGTTCACAGCTATCAGGTTTGAACCGCAAACGCGATAACAAAATCGCCTGCCATTCTCCACCATGAGATGAAACTTTGCTTGCCGATTGGCGAGAAGTCTCTGCAGGTGCGACTACTGGAGGCCCAGTCCCATCATATTCCGAGTCGGTGGTGAACATACCCCATGGTTGACCCGTCTTCGGAGAACCGAACACATTGAAATGAGCCTGTCGAACAATTATCCATCAATACATGAGGACAATATTGGTACGTAAACCAAAGTAGTTGACTTACATGCCCTTCCGGGTGATTGTGACTGACCAAAAGAGCATAATTTGGCGTTCGCAGGGTACCAACAACTAATTGTTATGTGAAAAAAAAACCAAAATTAGCACCAGGCATTGCAAAATCCATACTCTGTACCCACCGAGAAAGAGGTCCTCCCGCTGAATCTGATGCTGAGCACTGAATATCTTTAATATAGTATCCACATTCGCTTTAAACCATCGTTTGGGAGCAGCGAGTTGTTCACCGTGTTCCGAACGCATGTACCTGTACTCCGTTGCTTCGGCACATAGAATCACGGCTCGGTGGCCCGCTTTAAGTGGGTATGTGTAGCGGCGAGAGACAGCTCGCCTATATAACACAAGACAAGAGTAAACATTGTCAGATGATTAACAAGGTTAGAGGGAAAAAAGTGAACATACGGAAAATTACCATCACCCTTCGTCTTACTGAGTAATCCCATAATGGTATCCAAAAGGGTAGTTTTCTTCGATTTCCGCTCACTACCAGTATTCACACGACCATACCCTTCAATTGAAGACAGTCCATGAACTGCTTCCAAATGAGATCTATGAGGGTGAAACGCATTGAACAGGGTAACGAATGCGCCACGGGGCTTTGAAAGATAGCCAACAGCACCCAGATCGACAGAACAAGGTTCCCATACTGGTAAGCTAACTGTGGAAAAATAACGTTTAGGTGAGGGTATCTGAGGAGATAGAGGGATCAAGCGCACGTGAGGGGTGATATTCATGGGTCAGAAGCAGGCGGTATCTTCTTTCATTCCTTATCTGAGCCAAGACCTCGTTTTCAGGTGGGGGAGAAGCCGCATCCTCGTATTGCGGTCGATGAGGACTTTTTATAGACGATTCTGACAGTGTGGATGCAGAGATTGAAGTTTGTCTACTGGGATTAGGCGTAAATACGATTGGTTCAGGGAATTTGATGTCTGGTGTTGGCACAGAGTGTTCTGTATGGGGGTATTTATCATGAAAGTCTGGTAAATTAACTGGGGAAGAAGGTTGAGTTCGAGAGAATGGAGTAAAGGTAGAGTAGCTTGAACGCACGTTGATCATCATCCGAATGCAACGGAGAAAGTGGCCTCAGATCAGGTGATCGGCTAAGATTATGGGTATCAAGTTCAGGCAGATTAGCCAGTCGAGGAGTGCTATTGTCCTCCAAAGTAACCCCCACCGAACTGCGAATGCTCTTCATATCAACTACAACCTTCGAAAAAGGGGGTCGTCGTGTAGGATCCTGATCCCAACAAGCTATTATAAGACTCTGTAGTGCCGGTGTGAGGTACACAGAACTTGTAGGTAACGCAGGACGTTCGTTTTCATCTAATTCAACAGAAATGAGTGAACACATCAAAACTGGATGAAAGCATGGAATATTACCTAGAACGAGGCGAGGAATAACAAGATCATCGGTATATGTCCAAGGTATGTTTCCCCAATCCAACACTTCCACCGCACAAATAGCAAACGAATATATGTCCATTTCCTTCGTAAGATGAGATGATCCTCGCATTAGCTCGGGAGCTTGCCAGCGCAAAGTACCATCTACGTCATTGCGATCAGCCAAATCAAACAGGTGGAAATTACTCATGCACTGACGAGGAGGCGGGGCCCCACTGATGTTGAAGGCCTCTGTCTTCATTTCGCTCTGGCCAAAATCACTGAGCACGCAATGTAACCTATCGTCCACCAGAACATTCGCGGCCTACGTAAATACTCGCATCAGTATCCAGACAAAAGAAAATCAAATATTGACGAGCTCCTCACCTTCAAGTCACCATGGTTAACATTTTGACTATGCAGATACTCCATACCCTTGGCAATTTCATACATAAATCGGTGTAGATCTCGACTTCGTGGATGCTTGAGATCACGAATGGAAGATTTGACTTTGTCCGAGATAGATTGCTGTGGCGAGTTGACTCCTGGCCATAACGGGAAAGTAGCTTGACGGTCTCCCCTTGATACCCCAGATGGAGGTAGACCGACAACAGCATGCTGGGGACTCAACTTCCCATTATCATTGTGCGTCAATCCATGGATCCTTCGCAAAAATTCGCCCAGACTTCCATTCTTCAGATATGGACTCACGAAGAACCAAGGTGGATCGCCCGAAGTACTGCTGGCACCAAAGAGTTCCAGAACGTTCGGATGCTTGAGAGTCTCCCATATGGTAACTTCTCGACTGAACAATTCGCGCGGTGTGGTATCTGCTAGGACTTTGATGGCGACCGTGTTGCCACGCCATTTTCCTTTGTACACGTCAGAGAAGTAACCAATTCCTATCTTCTGATCACGATCAACCTCAAATCTAAATATGACTTCTGAATTGATCACAAGTAAGAGATTGGAAAGAAACGTACTTGGTAATTGTCCAACTTGGTAGATTGGTTTCAACTCCGCGACTCATCCGCCTCAACGCATCAATTCCGCACTCCAAGAATTCCCTATGCAACGTATCCCTCGCGGTCACTGAGCTTATACTCCCGCTCGAACTACTCGAGCTATCCATTGTCTGCATGCTGCGTCCCGATAGCTTCGTACTCATCCTCCGCTTCATAGGCGGTTTGTTCTCGACCATTGGAGTTTGAGCTTCCTGTCGTTCGTGTTCGATGACTCGTTCGAGAGCCCTTTGAAGCGTCTTTATAGCGTCAGGCATCTCTTGACGCTTAATTTGGAACAGTTCGAGCATTTCAGCGTCGTTACTTGTTTGAAGAGCCAGTCGCATCAGATGGCGTAGGTACTCCGCATCATGAGCCCGATCAGTGACATCCTGAACGGACTGGAGCTGAGCGAGAGATGTCTTGAGTTGCTCCGCTGACATCTTATCGGAAATGGCAGACGGAGGAATAACGACGTCCTACAAGTATGATGTCAGTCAGTAAACTCCTTCGGCGAACCATAAGTAGGACATTCTCGTACCTGCTGTGGGCTTCGCGGAGGAGAAGATACGATCGTCCCAGACTCGGATATGCCGGTAAGCATCAAGGCATTGCCAGCCTCCTGTTGTTTTCGCTGTTCAAGAATTGCTGCGTACAACTTGTGCGTCTCTGCTTGTCGTTGCATTTCTGATTCCTTTGTTTGCTTGAGGATCCGGATCGAAACGGAAATCTAGGTATTTGCGGTCAATGGTTGCGCCAGAATAGCTGGAAGACGACACATACGTTGAACACGTCAAGCGCCTCTCGGATCTCTGTATCACAACCGCTTATTTCACCCATGATATCATCACGTTTTAGGTAGCGTTTGATGAACGGCCTAGTAGCTTCCTTGACCATTAGCCTGCGAACATGCTCAAAAGCACTGGATGAACAGTTAGCTAACACCGGGGGAATAGTACATAAAGACGTACTCTTGCAGTCTCTCAAGTGGCAGCTGAAGCTCTTCCGTCACTAAATCCCCTGCTTGGTAAATTTCTTGTCGAACTGCAATTAGAGTGTCCGCGCAGCGCTCGGTAAGACGCACACACGACATGGCGTTTACCTGCATCAAGATGAGTATCGAGAGGAAAGCTTAAGAGAGTTCAGATATACTCACATCAACGTTCTCCACAGCGTCCCATATCTGAAGTAACGATCGCGCTGCAGGAGCCAGACCGGGTATGGGTACAAACTCGAGAAAGTCACCTCCGATGTCCAAAAGTTCGTGGGTTACATCGGCTGCAGTGCCAAGGATGGACTTGACTGCTGTAGCGACACGCTGAAAGATAAGGTGCGCTCAGTAAGCTTTGGCACTGAAATGCTGGCCGGGGCGATCACAGTTAACCGATTCAAAGTTACGTCACAATTGAGCGGCACCCGCCCGCAGATCGTCCACCACGCCCAAGGAATGAGGAACAGGAGCAACTCACCTTCTGTGCATGACTCCGTGCATATTCCTCTTCGGACGAATGGTGCTTTCGCTTTTTTGGAGTTTCCTGTTTCTCCCACCAAGATAAAGCCAGGGATTGGCTCGTGCCGGACATTGGACTTCCTAGTATGTCATTGATCTTCTTTCTCCATATACTCTCGTCGACACGTTCGGATGATTTCGAGTGCGTGCGTGTGAGGTCGAGAAATCCGCTCTCTTGCTGGGTTGGAAGAGCCGTAAGCGTGGACGCTGGACTCGACGTCACAGTCAGTAGTGGCTGGGAAACTGATCTCCGATGTGTGGAGGCGATTACAGAGTCTCTCGAAGTAATTGAAGGTTCAGGAATGCCTTCTAAACCCTCCAGTTCTGAAAGTCGTTGTGGTGATTTGGCCAGGGCGCGTTTGGGGTTCAGGGGAGAAGACGTCTTGAGGGTAGTCGATGACGAATTGGACGCTGAGGAAGGAGTTGAGGAACGGGAGGAGGGGGGTGTTGGTGAAGTCATTTGGAGGTGCAACAGGTAACTGACACAGGTATCTTTATATCATCAACATAGCGCTGGACGCCCATAACCGAGCTTCCGGTAGAGATTCACGAACGGGTCATCGTGGGAGCCTGAGGATGTATCAGTTTTTGTTGTTTCGCCACCACTTTCCGTCCGGATCCGTTCAAAAATGCCTGGATCGGTTGGCCAACACAAATCTGCTTACGAGTCTGTTATTCCAGCGTTTCAACTAGCGGAGCAGCGTTAGTTGGGCGTTCGACTACTAATCAAATCTGACCCAATCTGATCTTGCAGCAAGCTGTGTGTCCCCTGACATTATCAGTCACGTACGTGACATGCAAAGGCTATGACTTAACGCAGTCCCTAAGGCGCCAAAGGAAAAGAGGACTACGGCGACAGCTGAAGGTTTTACATCCTTCCATTGTATGATTCACTCTCATTGTAAGCCAGAAGTGTTCAACACAGCCCAGCATACCTGTTAAGACTACAATGACGCGTCCTGCTGGAACTCTTCGTCCAGAGTCCAACCCGACTCCAAGACAGTTCAACGATACTGTTTATTGTGCTGTACCCCACAACGGCTTTTAATTTCCGCCCACAACCTTAGAGGTCAATGCTGCAGGCTCCTTTGAATGGTAGGCAGTACGTCTGCCAGGCGTTTCGCAAAACAAACTCATGACCCGAATTGGCCATGTGCCCGGACGCACTCAGTACTGCGCTGGTGACGCGATCGAAACGTCGATAACCTGATTGCAATTGAAAGTCGAGTCCAGGATCCGATTGGATCAAGATGTGCTACACTGCCCTGAATCACCCAATCATATCCCTTACAAAACGTAGGCAGCATTTACGCTGTAAATTAGGTGTGGCTAACTGCTGGTATTTCCGTGGAGTAAGCTGGATACTGTTGGTGACTCGGAAGGTCAATCCGCAGCCAAATATACCTTTCAGGGGTTTTGCCACATTTGAGGCACTACCACCCCGGCGGGCCGACGGGGAGTGATTAAGATCTGTAACACCAAGCTTCGCAACCATTTTGTTGGGGAGGCGAAACATGGAGTTTACCGATCAAATTACCGTATACATGTCTAGACTATCAGTGATTATTGATAGCGACTCGAGTCCGCGTCAGCTTCGGCGCTGTCTGACTCACCTCTACAATCACTCATGCTTGGGAGGAGGTCTATGAAATACGGGGGCTGGCAGATGCCCGAAGAATGCATTCTAACGGGCTCCTCGGGCTTGCCATTTTCATCCTTTGTTTTTCAGCCATTCTGACGAGTTATGATCCAGAGATAGCTGTTTTTCTACTTACTTAGATCGGGAACAAAATGTTTACCTTTGCCAATTGAGCCAGTCACGACGTTAACCGCAGACGCATGCTCTTAAACTTAACACCGCCTAACCATCAAGCCCCTACTATTCCTTGGCTTTTCCGAGAACCTCGAAAACGCCATTTTGAAGGTCCATATTGGCTTAAATAGTCTCGTCTTGCATTGATCCCCGACGCAAATCAAATGACCTGTCTATTTTTGAGCAATTGATGCTCGACTCTCCGCGGATAGAATAGCCTTCAGTGACGGCATGATGTTACTGAGAGATCCGATGGTGTCTTGGTGATGACTTTTGTATAATTCAGTTCATCCTACCTGTTTTGTTGTTGCTCGAACTTCCTACTTGGCCCACCGGGTTTATATCCGGAGAGGAAACGAGTCCATTCTAACCAAGAATTGGGAAAAGCCCTTGCGAAGCAAAAAATGCAAATTGTGTACAAAATTAAGTCTACCGTCGAATTCGGAGTATGTGAAATAGGGTTTCTTTCGAGGCAGTTCACCATCATATATTTAGGGAATCTGATTCGTCAAGAATCTGTGTGACTAGTACTACAATTTCTACTAAATAGGTCGCAACGTTATGAAAGGTGGACACATTACTTTCAGTAGGCTTCTTCCGACATGAATCAAAGGCGCATGCATAATTGTGTCTCCATGACGAACACGCTCCTACCGTTAGGTCTTTGCGTCGTGGCATATACAAAGTTGCGCACTCGGTTAACGAATCTTATCTCCTATTCCCTCGCACATTATGAATCGGCCCTCCTGCTATTGAGTACTATTGAGCGGTGCAGCGGCGGAATGTCTACCCAGCTCCTGCCTAGCAATTCAGTAGCTTCCTTAATAACACCCCCCTCTTTCACACCCTGTGCTTGTCCATCAGTATCTTTGTTCCTCAAGGTCTTGATATCCGCAATCGTGAACAAATATACAAAAAGCTTGACATCAAACTGCGGCCCCCAGCACTTTCAAGACGCCTGTGTGAAAATCTGCTAGTCAAAACAGTGAGCACTTTGCAATAAATCCAGAGTCGCCCAATGATTGCTGATAGATATTCCATGCGTGTGACACTTTGCTGCAGCTTAGCTCAGAAACATACTAGCGTTATATATGAAATCCACCTCAAAATTTTAGTTTGCGAGTTTTAGTCAACGAGTCTTGTATTACAATGGTGACACCTGGCTATCTACTACACGGGGCTTCCTAAGTTTCTACGTTTCTCCTCCGAAAACTCATACAGGAACCAGTATGTCCACTCCGATGCGCCATCATCCAAATCTATGAATTGAAATTCCACAAAACATGTTCCAGTCGAAGTAAACAGAACCGTGACCGCGTGGTCCGGAGATCGGGTTTTGCAATCTACTAGTTGTTGTTTCAACCGTTTCAAGCAGGAAGGACATGCGTTGTTTGTAGTGAGTTCATCGCTGATCTCAACGTCGATAACCCCAAATTCGGTTGTCCAGTTCTCATCCTTGCCTTCCCCCCAATTTCCTGATCGTTCATGCTGTACCGCATTGATTTGTTGGATGTGTTGCAGACTTAAACACTTGACTCACTGTACAATACGGGTACCACGGACCAGATAATTTCTCGTTGTCACAGTACGACGATTGAACTGCAGCCTGATGGTCCATATGACGATATAGGTCGAATGCTGGCAAGTACCCGCTTCAATATGCCATGTTGCATGAACTCTTGGCGTCGAGATCTCTCCTATTGCAGGGGTTTAGCGTCATGACCACATGAGGAATAGAAGGAAACTTGCAAACACCAAGCTCTGCAACTCCAGGAATGGAAAAAATTCCAGATTATAGGACTGCCATCGACTTGTTGCAAGACGAATGCAGAAATGGGTATGAAAAGCTGATTCACCTTCTCTGATCCCCTCCACAATATCGGAGATGGCCAATTCATACATCTCCGACCTCGTTTCATGATCATCCCAGAAGGGTTTTTCTCCAACGGGCCAAGGAAGTGAAATATTGCTGCCAGTGCCGGGGCCGGGTACTAGAGCCCCTACGTGTAAGGATCTGGAGCCACGAATGGAAGAATAATCATTGTTACAAAAATCAATGCCATTAGGAGCCTGCTCGAGGATCCTGAAGGAACACTGAACCGTGAGTTTGTGAGCTTCGAGTTCGATCTCGGTGGAAAACCCGGATCGGGCAAAGTCAGATATGTAGTCTATGAATGATTTATGAAAAGACCGGAGCACTGCCGCATGAGCTTCATCATGTCCAGGGGAATTCAAAACAGAACTAAGATGACGAATGGCAGCATAAGCATCATCGCACGTCATACCCAACCAGTTACAAAATACAAGGAAGTTCCTTTTCGGAAAATGCTGCTCCCTTCTGGAATCCAAAACCAAGGCCAACAAGATTTTTCGCGTGTTTGCCACAACGCATCAAGTCTTGCCATTGGGTGCTCCTCTTGTGGGATATTAGGGAGTTGATGAGCATCAATGACCTTGAGTATCATTGAGCTGTGACGTCGCATTTCCATAGGTAGGTTCACCGATGTATTTAATGACTGTATCGGCGTACACGAATAGCCCACCCGAAGCACTAGCGACTTTCCAAAAGTCCTGCTCCTGGGGCCACTGCGACTGGGGATTGAGAAGAAATTCTTTTTGAATCCTGGCCAATTCGTTACGAAGAAACTTCTCGACATCATCACGAGCTTCATCAGATTCAACTAGAATTTCCTCCTTCTCATAGACTGCCTTGACATGATCTTGAGCAAAGAAGGACGTGATGTGAGGCTCGGGGCGACTAGAAA
This sequence comes from Agaricus sinodeliciosus, assembly GCA_022315185.1. Lineage (NCBI taxonomy): Eukaryota > Fungi > Basidiomycota > Agaricomycetes > Agaricales > Agaricaceae > Agaricus > Agaricus sinodeliciosus. The sequence continues at coordinate 70,890 of JAHTMV010000041.1, forward strand.
TGAGCCACACAATGGGCGAGGTCGGATATGTGAGGCAGAAGTCAGAGATGAGCTGGAGAAGCTCTCGTTGGGTATGCGACTTGTCACATTCATCGAGGTCGTCAATGATGATCAAGACGCGACCAGCAGAACTAAGTTGAGGATGGTGGATAAAAGGTTCGGTTACAAACTTCTTAAACTGCACTGACACCGACCATTGAAGCAGGGATGGGTCACGAGTAATCCCGTGCTCGATAAATTGACGATATGGCTCACACTTGGCGGCGAGCTGATAGGCGAGCGTTATAATGGTTTTGGTTCCATCGTTGCGTCCGTTGATAGAAAAGAAGATTGAAACGCGCTTAGACACAAAAGGGAGCGGGGACTCGGCGACGCTCTGCAAGATGGCTGACTTTCCGACTCCAGCTGCACCAACCACCCAGCGCATCTTTTTCTCGCCAATGCAGTTGGCAATAAACTCTAGGCATCGTGCCAGGATGGCCAAGCGGGTTCCGGGATGACATCGTGGGGGTGGATCACGAGCAGAGGAATCAAAAGCTGCCCCAAGTATAGTCCTCTACAGAAGCTTTTCCATGACTAGACTGCATCAGTAGAAAGAAGGTATGGTGGAAATTACTCTTACATATGTTCGAGTTGATAACGACAGCACTTGCGTAATAATAGACTGGCAGAAGCTAGTCAATATTGCTATGACATTTTATGATGTCAGTAACGGACGTAATTCTCACCTTGATTCATATCGCCTTCGACGGATACGTTTCTTGATTCACGAGCGTTCTGAACATAGAGCATGCCTGGATTTCCGTACTGTGGCCGTGGTAGATGCTGATGCAGAGGCAGCTAAAAGCATTTCAGCGACTTCATCGAAAGGTCAGTCATGGGAATCTCACTGTCGGCGGTCTAATGGGGAGCAATAGACCTTGAGGTTGAAATTGATCAGAGTCTGAGGTTTGGGAAGGAGATGCAAGATATATAGGTGGGGGAACAGCCGAACCCTGTGTGCCGAACGCTTGTGCGGAATCGGGTTTAACTAATGAGATGACGGGTTGTGATTCGTGGGTAAGCTGGTCAGCAGTGCAAATCTTTTGAATGGCAGCGACAGGATCGCCTTGAGCTAATCGATGATGAGCAGTGAATGAAAGTGCCAATGGGAAACTATCATGCCGTGTTGTGATGCGCCAAGTTGCGAGGGGGAACGAGAGGGAGAGGGGCCGCCAATTGCATCCTTGGCGTCTGTTTGAGGTGGCTTTGGAGAAGGTGAATGTCGAAGGCGCCAGGGGAGATGCAGAAAAGATTTGAGCATTCCAACACGGTGGATTGGACAGAAGGCGACGTCTCAAAAAGACGCCGAACTCGCTTCAGCTTAAGAATAGCTCAACACGAGGCATGTTAATTTAGCACAACCGAGTGGATGGTGTAGCGGTGGTTTCCCGGTGGCACAAAGATGGTAGACGTCGACTTGAGTACATTGCAGCCTAGGTAAGGGATGTAGAATTCACGGTCTTAAAAGCTGATAAGTACTTATTGACCTACTAGACCACCAGTTAGATTAATTAGCAAACACGACATTTTATCATACCGGATCTTTCCTGGAGAAGTGTGAGCAGCTGTAAGAGTGCTTGACCGCATCGCAGAATCAAGCCTCTTTTTGTGCACGTGTGAACTCGCATCGTGGGAGTTACGGTGCGTCGCTGTTGCCGAGAATGCCGCCGAGACTGCCCCCCACCCGGCAGCTGTTTCCCACCCTCTAATTCTACTCCTCAGCACATCCATCTTTAAACACGTCACCCTCATCTCTGACCTGCGCAGCAAAATCGAATGGCAGACACAGCCAAAGTCTCGAAAGGAACTGTCCGATGGAATTAAGTGGACGCTTTCGGCAAGATCCGAGTCCCGTCTGATCATCGAGGACGACAATGACAAACATACTTCATTTGAGATATGATACTTATTTTACCTACTTCTCCGAACCGAATCTCCCGATATCTGTACATGCTTCGTTAAAAACCGGGCTGGAGTTTCTTTGGGGACCACACTCCTCTACAATGCCTCCAGCGTGTTTTCACTCTATTCAACCTGTATGGGTATCTCAATCATTTTGAATATTTCTTTTCACGCCACACATGACATGGGATGAAATTGGATATCTTCCAACTTGGATTACAAATGACTGATGTTCCAGTGACGAATGATATGATTAAGGATGAAGATAAATGGGTTAATGAATTAGCGAAGGAGTTGGCTGGGGTTTTGAGAGGTATGATGAAGGATCGGGGTATTATTGCTCTAGATGAAGTATGGGGTGGTTGGAATCGTGCTAGAGGTGTTGGTGTGTTCTCCTGATCTAAATGACCTAGACACTATTTCTCACTGTTGCGCTTTATAGCCCTCCTCCCGCCAATGACTCTTCTCCTTGTTCTTCCTCATCTACCAAATTACACCTCTCCACAAATACACAAACGGACATTCGTCAAATCAGGACTATCTGTCTTACATACCCCTCCATATACAACTCAAGCATTCTCGGATCGATTGGTTTCATATCTAATGAGTGAAGGTCCTAAAACGACTATGGAAGTGGCGATCTTGGAAGGGATCACTGTTGCACTGACAAAAGAGATGATTGATGATGCTGAGATGAAGGGAGATGTGGTTAGAGATGATATGGAGAGTTATTTCAATGGTGATAGTGATGTTGGGGAGGGAGGGGGCGATGGTGTGGGTGGGGTTGGTGTTGGGGAAGCTGCTGTCAAGTGGTGGCCGAATGTGTTTGCTGGGTATGTTTGGGATGGAGAGGCATTCGATGATTAGGGAAGGTGCTGGTGGATGTTGCAATATATCGTTTGGAATTACATTAACAAGTATACATCATTTGTCCAATGTGATCAGCTGATAACATGAACAGCCGACTGCTGTCTCGCCGCCTCTCAGTGGAAGTTGAGAGGTCGTCCTTTTCCCACGTCGTAGAATATAAACAACTTGGTTTTCGCTGAGGCCACGTCGGGTGGTGCCGATAAATTAAAACGACAACGACCCAATAGGTAAGGATATATTATTGGTTTCAATTGTTGGGCTTTTTGATTCATCTGATTCCACACCCGAAGCCTTTGTCCTTTTCCGAGCTGCCTTGTCAGGAAATTGCGACCCAGGTATTGATAGACATCATTGTCGTTAGGAAGGCATATCCATGAACAAGGTCACCAAGCTCTTCACCGTGGGTATGTAGGCTTCATTATTTCCGCTCAGTGTACGTATTCTCTATTCCTTGTTCCATTTCAACGCTTGGACCCAAATGTCAAACTGACACTGATATCCGCGTCGAAGCGTTGTTGCTGATGTGGGATTTAAATTATGTTTTCTATAGTTCGTGACTCTGTGTCCAGTTCCAGTACACGAGACGTCGTCTTCTGGCATTTTTTTCCCTGTTCGCGAACAGCCCCCCTGCGAGGAATGCAATAATAGAAAGAGTGATCGAGCGCTGCGAAATTCTGAAGCTGTTGAACCTGACCGTCTCTTTTGAAACCTAGTCCTCTTTTCCCGTGCCGTTTTTTCGGCCCAGCTCTTCGAAAATCCGTGGTCTGCAATGCTCATTTCACATGACAGTTGAGTATGGAAATTTGTCACAGCATATAGAGTACTGATGAAAAGTGTGGTGTTAGTGCATGTCCGTATAGTACTAAACATAGATCTTAGATCACGCATGGACAGAGGATCATGTCACTCGGTTATCGAGTGTGGTCAAAAAATTGTGCCACTGACTTCTAAAGCTCGTGTCCAGCGCACTGAGTTGAGGGCCCCCAATCGACAGGATTGCCAGTGGTTGAACTGTATCTCAAAGTTCAAGCAAAAATTAGTAAAGTAAAAGGCTTCAGTACTCGTCGCATGATTTTATTTCTTATTTATCAAAGTTGTCTTAAGGAAGTGTCTTGCCAGGGACAACTTATATGGCTAAGGTCAGCAATGCGTCAGTCGTGGGCGTACGCCGAGAAGAAAAAGGGTGTGCCCATGAGGCTTCTATCTTAAGATTCTTTGGTCACCACAAATCGGAATTCAGAATATTTCAAAAAATTTCGAGATCTGAGACCACATTGACATGATCCTTTTTGCTTCCTCGCTTAGACACAGAACTAACGTACGTATTGCTGGATATTAGCTATATATGTTGTCCCAGGCAAAGCCTTTGCTTATTTTCCTTCTTCCATTTCATCCCCCGTGAATCTGAGCCATGTCCTCGATCCTCACTACTAATCAAGCAGAGACTTCTATTCATCGATTCTGTTCCCTTTGGATAGAACGTATGTTCGCACATCTGACCAACGCTGTCAAGTACGTCTACAACTGCTCCAACAAGTTGGAATGAATGTGACCTGACGCCATTTGAAGATCAGTGTATAATCGGGTGGTGTTTCTCATCGACTGGACTGTCATGTTCGTTCCGTATCTGCATTATAAGCTATACCGACACGACGAGGAAGATGAGACTTATTCCACTGAGAAGTATTCCCAAATGATCAAAGCCAGTGAAATGTTATGGGATAATTATTACCATTCCTTGTTCCAAATGCTTCCGTGCGTACCTCCGCCACGGAATCGTTACCTCAAATTCTAACTTCTCCTGCATTCAGGATAATTTTCCCGATGGTCGCGGCTTCAGGTGTTCCTCTATGTTCATCCGCCAGCTTCGCGGCTACATTGACTTTCACTGTTGGAGTTGCTAGCGTACTAGCTACCAAGATCATATTCAACGCCGGAGCCGGGGCGTTCAAGTTGCACCACGAGCGCTTTATCGACGAATGGTTGATGGTTGGTGCTTTCATTTCCTAAATCCCACGCGTCTGATAATTTCATTGGAAGGCATCTCAAACACCATGGCGCAAAGTTCCGAACAAATCATTTTGGGGCTTACTGTCTTTGCCCAGTATCGATTTCTTCTTGTCCATTGGCTTGCTTATTTCGACGATCATACTCACAATTCGGGAGCTCCCAATCGCTGGTACGACTCCGAGCTTGGAAATGCAAGGTTGCTCTGTCGAAAGGCGGGAGGTTTTTGAATATACACTTTCGGCAACGTTTGCAGTCATTGCTGCTCAATTTACTTTCGTTTTTGTAAAATTATATTCTATGACGGCCTTGCAGACCACGGGAATTGCTGCTGCCGCTTGATTGCCTTCGGATTCTATGTATACGCTTTGCCATTCTTTCTGCTACATGCTGCGCATCGTAGCATTCGTTTTCGCCCGGCTTATTCCGAGGATCCTTATTCTTTCATATTGCCGCTGTAACTGCGAATATCGTAGGACATGGCTTATTCTTTATTGTCCTAGTACTAAGCGTGATCCAAGCATTATCCACTGTGCTCGTGGTGCTTAATACTGCGTTCCTTGAGTTTCATTTTCATATTCCTAAGTACCAACGTAGACGTTACGACAGAACGAGGCTGGTGTGGTTACAAACACAGATGAGTCCGTGCCTATGGTATCTGTATTCAGATCCCGTGCACGAGAAATCTTCGGGCATTTTTCCCTGCCCGCGAACACCGCCCATGAAAATTTCAGAACTGGACAGAGCGATCGAGAGTAGCGAAGTTCTAAAGAATTTCACACGTAAGCTTCACACTCTTGTCCCGTGTTTGTCAATCTCAGATGTTCAATACCCCAGCTCTTCTGAAATCTTATCCTACCACATTCTTTTCGTAGATAATTGGCTTATGAAGCCTTTCGCAGCATTTTGTATGTAGCTGATAAGTGGGGAATTAGTACACGGCGCATGGACAGGACTAGTGACTCACGATGTTACCCCGTATATGACCGCAAAAAGAGCCGCGGACTTCTAAAATTAGCATCCCGCGTCATCTGAGCCAAAGGCTCAGTTTATAGAATCGCCAGTGGTTGATTTCTTTCGTATTCGAACAGTGAGTACCAAGATGAAAGGCTTCATCAGTCACCGCGCGCGCGTATTCTTAAGGAGGAAGGGCGTTGCATTGGGCGCCATAATATCTGCACATTCAAGTCCCGGGCCTATGCTAGTGGTACGTGACAGTTGTATAATATCTAGAAGAACTAAACCTTGCACTATACACGTGAATCCGTTGCCAAGGAAGTAACCTTGGGCTGTAGGAAATAATGGTGGTTACGTGGCAGGTACCTAAGTGACAGGGATAATGCCGAACTTGGTCCAAATTACCAAGAATGAAGGTGTTTTGCGTGTGATTTCTGTTTCAACTGGACATTAAGGGATGATAACCATCGAGGCGGTGTCTGTGAGTTCAAAAAGGGTTGCAGAGTTGAAGGCGGTGGAATAAGGAAAGCGGTAAATTCTAACTCACGATTTCCATCGGAAGGCTTTCCCATCTGATGGAGTGGTGCTAGCCTGAGTCATCAATGTGCCTGACTTCTCCAAGTCTGATTCAACCAGTACCCGACGACGAGAATGATGTTCAACCTACATTTATCAGATCAATGCTTCTAGGATGTGTGGAAAGGACAGAACTTGGGCGATGTTGATATGGCATTTCCGCGGCTCGGCTGGTATGTTTAGTCATCTTGGTCCTCTGGAGATGAATGACAGTTGCATACAGAAGGTTAGATGCCATTGTAGTGGTCTAGATACGACTTGGATTAGGACAGGCGTAGAAGGCGACCCCACGCCATGAGGACTCGAACTCCTGGATGTTGTACAGTGGCTCGGGTATAGGATCACAGGCGAAGTTTGAGGACAACAAATTTAGGTTATTTTGTTGCTGCCCAGAGTTCTAGTTCCAATGACCGTCGCGGTTTTTATCATGAGCGTATTCGCATGTTTCGATTGTCATCTGCACTCTCTTTTTGATCAACTACAAAACCTTTATCCTTCACCGCAAGCACAAGCTCTTCAGAACTAAGCTCAACTTTGTCCTAAGCGCTGCCGGGCCAAAAGAGCGGACCAAGATTGATCCAAGTACCACCTAGTCGTATTGCTGATGTCTTGAAGTGACTTTGGAGAAGCTGAACGTCGAAGGCGCCAGGGGAGATGCAGAAAGGATTTGAGCATTCCAACACGGTGGATGGGACGAAAGGCAACGCCTCAAAAGACGCCCAACCTTTCAGCTTAAGAATAGCTCGACACGACTCGGAGGCATGTCGCGTATGTGCTACTTAGCACAACCGAGTGGATGATGCAAGCGATGATTTCCCAGTGGCACAAAATGGTAGATATTAGACTTGAATACATTGCACCCTAGGCAGGGGAGGTAAAATCCGGGGTCCCGTAGCTGACAAGTACAGTTTGGATTGCCATCTAGAAGAGACTCCGCTAACGACGAGATCGACCTAGATCATTACCGGGATTGACTAGCAAACCAACACGACTTGTGATTAACCTGGAACTTTCCTGGAGCAGTTTGAGCAGTTGAGAGCGTGGCTGGAATCGACTCTCGAAAGGAACCGTCCGATGGAAATTCAGCGGAACGCTTTCGGCAAGATCCGATTCCCACCTGATCGTCGAGTATGTTGTTGAGAATCATGTCCATTCCAGGAACTTCATGGGCTACAACAATGAGAAAATACTTCATTTCAGAGAAGATTTTCATTTTACCTACTTCTCCGAACCGAATTCCTCGATATACTGTACATATTTTGGCAGCGTTTCTTCGAAATCTGGGCTGGAGGGTCTTTGTGAGGATCACAAAATTGATTGAAATACAGGTATCTCAATCATTTTAAGTATTTCTTTTCACACTACGCATGGCACTGGATGAAATTGGATATCTTCTAGTGTAGTAATCAATCTGTCAATATTCTTGAAGCAAAACAGCGCTATAGCAAACGAATCATCTCCAGATCATGTTCCTTCTTCATAAGCCCATATGGACGTACTCCGTCCGCCCATGGTATTTCTCCAGAGTCATTAAGAGTTGGCGGATACCTTGCTTGATCCGCTAGTCCAACCCAATCGAAATCGATCAATAGCGCACTTAGTTCCCCTTTTTCATTTTTCTTGATCAGGATATTAGGCCGGCGTAAATCACCAAACACCAGATTTCGATCATGCAGGATGCCCACCGCTAGCTCCACCTGGTTCAAGATATCGGAAGGCAAATTCTTCCCTAGGAGATACTGATGCGCATCCTTGCCATCGACCAGTTCCATGACGATCATCATCATCTCACCCCGGAGTTTTTCGCAGAAGAACAGGGTCGGTGCGTATCCGGCGTCGGCAAGAGCACGATGTGCCTCCCCATGATATGATTCGCAGAACTTGACGAACATCTTTTTGCCGTCATATGATGCCTCGAAAATTGACCGGCGATAGTTTCCCGCTTCTTGTCCCTTGTAATCAAATCGGCCGGAGAAAGCGAGCGTTGGCGGCGGGGAATATTTATCAGACAAGTAAGTTGGTCGAGGAAATAGCCGAGCCAAGTCAGGTTGGTCCTGTGGGCGTAATTCAGAGTAATATTGTTTCAGAGCCTCGATGCCACTCGAGACCGCGGCAAAGATCCTGGAAAGAGTTAGTATCTTCTTCTTTGTTCCACCCAAATAGATGACATCCGTGAATTGCTCTGCAACAAAAATGTCTGCAAAGATTGCCCCACCAAAGCTGATGTATGGACCGGCAATTGATACGGTGAAGCAAGGACAAGATGTCGCGTTGCGTATCCGGTCATACTGGACACAAACTAATTAGCACGAGAAACAGATTTAATGCAAGCCAATGAACCTGAGATTGGATGAGGTGCTTTCGAAGTGAAAGGTCATTCTGCAGTCCACATTGCCCCAAGAGCCCCAGCTCGTTTTTCCATTCAACACGGCAGACAATGCCCTTCTCGTCGTTATCCTTAACGTCTTGTAACACTAGATCGTCTGCTTCTGGCATCGTCCTATTTACTGTGATGTCGTTTGACTCTAACCGGATTCCCAAAACGCTTTCAATAAAGGGTTCCACCGCATTGATGCGCTCAATTTCATTCGTGTATATCTCCGCTGCGGCCAGGCATAGTTTGGCGGTGCCAGCCACTCGCATTTCCTCCGTGTGTCGATCAAAGTGTCCAGATTCTGCAGGGCATCTTGAACAATCGCGAAGGCTTCGTGGTATATCGAGAGAGGGGCCTTGCCTCGTTATTGGACGTCCATTATATATCGGGTGATCACCCTGTTCGTCTCTGAATAGTGTGGCGGAATTGGAAACGCTGGACGGTGCGAGTGCGTTCTCGGCGTCGTGAATGAGCTTCTGATGTGCTATCATATACGTTGCTTTAGGAATATATAAATCATTGGACTCGGAAACATACATTTTTCCTTTGGGTTCTGACGGGGGCGTTCTATGACGATGTGTACATGTTCAGGTGCAGGAGCAGATGGGAAAACGTGGGAGAGGACAATCTGGGGTCGTAAGCAATCACCATCCCCAAGTTGGAGCTTCTCAAAATCAGCTTCAATGTGTTCAGTATATGGAAGAGAAACCTTCCAGAGGACAAGTTTTTTGGCAGCAATGCCATGGAAAGTATGACTCTTTTCCGCCTTGATGGCATCCTTAAGCTCGCCCACTACTTGTCCTCCTTCGATTTCGACTGGAAAGATGCGCTGGGAAGGATCTCCACGCAAATAGCAGGAAAGGGAGAGCAACATACCGCCACGTACGCCGTGGCTGAAGGACTTTGGATGATTGAGCCGGCCTCGGGCCGGGGTAGGCGCGGATAACCCCGGCCGTCACACAACAACCAGTCGTCGGCACAGCCACGGCGTAAGTGGCGGTATGTTGCTCTCACTGTTCTGCTATCTGCGTGGAGACCCTGCCCAGCGCATCTTTCCAGTCGAAATCGGTGAGGGCGAAACAGTCGGCAAGCTCAAGGACGCCATCAAGGCGGAAATTGATGATGACTTCCATGACACTGATGCCGACTCTCTTAGCCTTTGGAAGGTTTCTCTTCCATATACTGAACACATTGAAGCTGATTTTGAGAAGCTCCAACTTGGGGATGGTGATTGCTTACGACCCCAGATTGTCCTCTCCCACGTTTTCCCATCTGCTCCTGCACCTGAACATGTACACATCGTCATAGAACGCCCCCGTCAGAACCCAAAGGAAAAATGTATGTTTCCGAGTCCAATGATTTATATATTCCCTAAAGCAACGTATATGATAGCACATCAGAAGCTCATTCACGACGCCGAGAACGCACTCGCACCGTCCAGCGTTTCCAATTCCGCCACACTATTCAGAGACGAACAGGGTGATCACCCGATATATAATGGACGTCCAATAACGAGGCAAGGCCCCCCTCTCTCGATATACCACGAAGCCTTCGCGATTGTTCAAGATGCCCTGCAGAATCTGGACACTTTGATCGACACACAGGAGGAAATGCGAGTGGCTGGCACCGCCAAACTATGCCTGGCCGCAGCGGAGATATACACGAATGAAATTGAGCGCATCAATGCGGTGGAACCCTTTATTGAAAGCGTTTTGGGAATCCGGTTAGAGTCAAACGACATCACAGTAAATAGGACGATGCCAGAAGCAGACGATCTAGTGTTACAAGACGTTAAGGATAACGACGAGAAGGGCATTGTCTGCCGTGTTGAATGGAAAAACGAGCTGGGTCTTGGGGCAATGTGGACTGCAGAATGACCTTTCACTTCGAAAGCACCTCATCCAATCTCAGGTTCATTGGCTTGCATTAAATCTGTTTCTCGTGCTAATTAGTTTGTGTCCAGTATGACCGGATACGCAACGCGACATCTTGTCCTTGCTTCACCGTATCAATTGCCGGTCCATACATCAGCTTTGGTGGGGCAATCTTTGCAGACATTTTTGTTGCAGAGCAATTCACGGATGTCATCTATTTGGGTGGAACAAAGAAGAAGATACTAACTCTTTCCAGGATCTTTGCCGCGGTCTCGAGTGGCATCGAGGCTCTGAAACAATATTACTCTGAATTACGCCCACAGGACCAACCTGACTTGGCTCGGCTATTTCCTCGACCAACTTACTTGTCTGATAAATATTCCCCGCCGCCAACGCTCGCTTTCTCCGGCCGATTTGATTACAAGGGACAAGAAGCGGGAAACTATCGCCGGTCAATTTTCGAGGCATCATATGACGGCAAAAAGATGTTCGTCAAGTTCTGCGAATCATATCATGGGGAGGCACATCGTGCTCTTGCCGACGCCGGATACGCACCGACCCTGTTCTTCTGCGAAAAACTCCGGGTGAGATGATGATGATCGTCATGGAACTGGTCGATGGCAAGGATGCGCATCAGTATCTCCTAGGGAAGAATTTGCCTTCCGATATCTTGAACCAGGTGGAGCTAGCGGTGGGCATCCTGCATGATCGAAATCTGGTGTTTGGTGATTTACGCCGGCCTAATATCCTGATCAAGAAAAATGAAAAAGGGGAACTAAGTGCGCTATTGATCGATTTCGATTGGGTTGGACTAGCGGATCAAGCAAGGTATCCGCCAACTCTTAATGACTCTGGAGAAATACCATGGGCGGACGGAGTACGTCCATATGGGCTTATGAAGAAGGAACATGATCTGGAGATGATTCGTTTGCTATAGCGCTGTTTTGCTTCAAGAATATTGACAGATTGATTACTACACTAGAAGATATCCAATTTCATCCAGTGCCATGCGTAGTGTGAAAAAAATACTTAAAATGATTGAGATACCTGTATTTCAATCAATTTTGTGATCCTCACAAAGACCCTCCAGCCCAGATTTCGAAGAAACGCTGCCAAAATATGTACAGTATATCGAGGAATTCGGTTCGGAGAAGTAGGTAAAATGAAAATCTTCTCTGAAATGAAGTATTTTCTCATTGTTGTAGCCCATGAAGTTCCTGGAATGGACATGATTCTCAACAACATACTCGACGATCAGGTGGGAATCGGATCTTGCCGAAAGCGTTCCGCTGAATTTCCATCGGACGGTTCCTTTCGAGAGTCGATTCCAGCCACGCTCTCAACTGCTCAAACTGCTCCAGGAAAGTTCCAGGTTAATCACAAGTCGTGTTGGTTTGCTAGTCAATCCCGGTAATGATCTAGGTCGATCTCGTCGTTAGCGGAGTCTCTTCTAGATGGCAATCCAAACTGTACTTGTCAGCTACGGGACCCCGGATTTTACCTCCCCTGCCTAGGGTGCAATGTATTCAAGTCTAATATCTACCATTTTGTGCCACTGGGAAATCATCGCTTGCATCATCCACTCGGTTGTGCTAAGTAGCACATACGCGACATGCCTCCGAGTCGTGTCGAGCTATTCTTAAGCTGAAAGGTTGGGCGTCTTTTGAGGCGTTGCCTTTCGTCCCATCCACCGTGTTGGAATGCTCAAATCCTTTCTGCATCTCCCTGGCGCCTTCGACGTTCAGCTTCTCCAAAGTCACTTCAAGACATCAGCAATACGACTAGGTGGTACTTGGATCAATCTTGGTCCGCTCTTTTGGCCCGGCAGCGCTTAGGACAAAGTTGAGCTTAGTTCTGAAGAGCTTGTGCTTGCGGTGAAGGATAAAGGTTTTGTAGTTGATCAAAAAGAGAGTGCAGATGACAATCGAAACATGCGAATACGCTCATGATAAAAACCGCGACGGTCATTGGAACTAGAACTCTGGGCAGCAACAAAATAACCTAAATTTGTTGTCCTCAAACTTCGCCTGTGATCCTATACCCGAGCCACTGTACAACATCCAGGAGTTCGAGTCCTCATGGCGTGGGGTCGCCTTCTACGCCTGTCCTAATCCAAGTCGTATCTAGACCACTACAATGGCATCTAACCTTCTGTATGCAACTGTCATTCATCTCCAGAGGACCAAGATGACTAAACATACCAGCTGAAAGGTCGTCGAGAGCCGAGACCTCACTAAGCGGGAGCGCGGGAAGGTACTGTAGACGCGAGGTATATTCGAGAAGAGAGAGAAAAAGGAGGTGATCTACATGTCATCTAGTCTAGTCTTTATATACATGTACCTGATCATGAGTACCCTAATCTGGAAGATGACGTTGATGTAAGCCAGAGGGCTTACACCAGCCGAGCCGCGGAAATGCCATATCAACATCGCCCAAGTTCTGTCCTTTCCACACATCCTAGAAGCATTGATCTGATAAATGTAGGATGAACATCATTCTCGTCGTCGGGTACTGGTTGAATCAGACTTGGAGAAGTCAGGCACATTGATGACTCAGGCTAGCACCACTCCATCAGATGGGAAAGCCTTCCGATGGAAATCGTGAGTTAGAATTTACCGCTTTCCTTATTCCACCGCCTTCAACTCTGCAACCCTTTTTGAACTCACAGACACCGCCTCGATGGTTATCATCCCTTAATGTCCAGTTGAAACAGAAATCACACGCAAAAACACCTTCATTCTTGGTAATTTGGACCAAGTTCGGCATTATCCCTGTCACTTAGGTACCTGCCACGTAACCACCATTATTTCCTACAGCCCAAGGTTACTTCCTTGGCAACGGATTCACGTGTATAGTGCAAGGTTTAGTTCTTTTAGATATTATACAACTGTCACGTACACTAGCATAGGCCCGGACTTGAATGTGCAGATATTATGGCGCCCAATGCAACGCCCTTCCTCCTTAAGAATACGCGCGCGCGGTGACTGATGAAGCCTTTCATCTTGGTACTCACTGTTCGAATACGAAAGAAATCAACCACTGGCGATTCTATAAACTGAGCCTTTGGCTCAGATGACGCGGGATGCTAATTTTAGAAGTCCGCGGCTCTTTTTGCGGTCATATACGGGGTAACATCGTGAGTCACTAGTCCTGTCCATGCGCCGTGTACTAATTCCCCACTTATCAGCTACATACAAAATGCTGCGAAAGGCTTCATAAGCCAATTATCTACGAAAAGAATGTGTGTAGGATAAGATTTCAGAAGAGCTGGGGTATGAACATCTGAGATTGACAAACACGGGACAAGAGTGTGAAGCTTACGTGTGAAATTCTTTAGAACTTCGCTACTCTCGATCGCTCTGTCCAGTTCTGAAATTTTCATGGCGGTGTTCGCGGGCAGGGAAAAATGCCCGAAGATTTCTCGTGCACGGGATCTGAATACAGATACCATAGGCACGGACTCATCTGTGTTTGTAACCACACCAGCCTCGTTCTGTCGTAACGTCTACGTTGGTACTTAGGAATATGAAAATGAAACTCAAGGAACGCAGTATTAAGCACCACGAGCACAGTGGATAATGCTTGGATCACGCTTAGTACTAGGACAATAAAGAATAAGCTATGTCCTACGATATTCGCAGTTACAGCGGCAATATGAAAGAATAAGGATCCTCGGAATAAGCCGGGCGAAAACGAATGCTACGATGCGCAGCATGTAGCAGAAAGAATGGCAAAGCGTATACATAGAATCCGAAGGCAATCAAGCGGCAGCAGCAATTCCGGTGGTCTGCAAGGCCGTCATAGAATATAATTTTACAAAAACGAAAGTAAATTGAGCAGCAATGACTGCAAACGTTGCCGAAAGTGTATATTCAAAAACCTCCCGCCTTTCGACAGAGCAACCTTGCATTTCCAAGCTCGGAGTCGTACCAGCGATTGGGAGCTCCCGAATTGTGAGTATGATCGTCGAAATAAGCAAGCCAATGGACAAGAAGAAATCGATACTGGGCAAAGACAGTAAGCCCCAAAATGATTTGTTCGGAACTTTGCGCCATGGTGTTTGAGATGCCTTCCAATGAAATTATCAGACGCGTGGGATTTAGGAAATGAAAGCACCAACCATCAACCATTCGTCGATAAAGCGCTCGTGGTGCAACTTGAACGCCCCGGCTCCGGCGTTGAATATGATCTTGGTAGCTAGTACGCTAGCAACTCCAACAGTGAAAGTCAATGTAGCCGCGAAGCTGGCGGATGAACATAGAGGAACACCTGAGATCGCGACCATCGGGAAAATTATCCTGAATGCAGGAGAAGTTAGAATTTGAGGTAACGATTCCGTGGCGGAGGTACGCACGGAAGCATTTGGAACAAGGAATGGTAATAATTATCCCATAACATTTCACTGGCTTTGATCATTTGGGAATACTTCTCAGTGGAATAAGTCTCATCTTCCTCGTCGTGTCGGTATAGCTTATAATGCAGATACGGAACGAACATGACAGTCCAGTCGATGAGAAACACCACCGATTATACACTGATCTTCAAATGGCGTCAGGTCACATTCATTCCAACTTGTTGGAGCAGTTGTAGACGTACTTGACAGCGTTGGTCAGATGTGCGAACATACGTTCTATCCAAAGGGAACAGAATCGATGAATAGAAGTCTCTGCTTGATTAGTAGTGAGGATCGAGGACATGGCTCAGATTCACGGGGGATGAAATGGAAGAAGGAAAATAAGCAAAGGCTTTGCCTGGGACAACAATATAATAGCTAATATCCAGCAATACGTACGTTAGTTCTGTGTCTAAGCGAGGAAGCAAAAAGGATCATGTCAATGTGGTCTCAGATCTCGAAATTTTTTGAAATATTCTGAATTCCGATTTGTGGTGACCAAAGAATCTTAAGATAGAAGCCTCATGGGCACACCCTTTTTCTTCTCGGCGTACGCCCACGACTGACGCATTGCTGACCTTAGCCATATAAGTTGTCCCTGGCAAGACACTTCCTTAAGACAACTTTGATAAATAAGAAATAAAATCATGCGACGAGTACTGAAGCCTTTTACTTTACTAATTTTTGCTTGAACTTTGAGATACAGTTCAACCACTGGCAATCCTGTCGATTGGGGGCCCTCAACTCAGTGCGCTGGACACGAGCTTTAGAAGTCAGTGGCACAATTTTTTGACCACACTCGATAACCGAGTGACATGATCCTCTGTCCATGCGTGATCTAAGATCTATGTTTAGTACTATACGGACATGCACTAACACCACACTTTTCATCAGTACTCTATATGCTGTGACAAACTTCCATACTCAACTGTCATGTGAAATGAGCATTGCAGACCACGGATTTTCGAAGAGCTGGGCCGAAAAAACGGCACGGGAAAAGAGGACTAGGTTTCAAAAGAGACGGTCAGGTTCAACAGCTTCAGAATTTCGCAGCGCTCGATCACTCTTTCTATTATTGCATTCCTCGCAGGGGGGCTGTTCGCGAACAGGGAAAAAAATGCCAGAAGACGACGTCTCGTGTACTGGAACTGGACACAGAGTCACGAACTATAGAAACATAATTTAAATCCCACATCAGCAACAACGCTTCGACGCGGATATCAGTGTCAGTTTGACATTTGGGTCCAAGCGTTGAAATGGAACAAGGAATAGAGAATACGTACACTGAGCGGAAATAATGAAGCCTACATACCCACGGTGAAGAGCTTGGTGACCTTGTTCATGGATATGCCTTCCTAACGACAATGATGTCTATCAATACCTGGGTCGCAATTTCCTGACAAGGCAGCTCGGAAAAGGACAAAGGCTTCGGGTGTGGAATCAGATGAATCAAAAAGCCCAACAATTGAAACCAATAATATATCCTTACCTATTGGGTCGTTGTCGTTTTAATTTATCGGCACCACCCGACGTGGCCTCAGCGAAAACCAAGTTGTTTATATTCTACGACGTGGGAAAAGGACGACCTCTCAACTTCCACTGAGAGGCGGCGAGACAGCAGTCGGCTGTTCATGTTATCAGCTGATCACATTGGACAAATGATGTATACTTGTTAATGTAATTCCAAACGATATATTGCAACATCCACCAGCACCTTCCCTAATCATCGAATGCCTCTCCATCCCAAACATACCCAGCAAACACATTCGGCCACCACTTGACAGCAGCTTCCCCAACACCAACCCCACCCACACCATCGCCCCCTCCCTCCCCAACATCACTATCACCATTGAAATAACTCTCCATATCATCTCTAACCACATCTCCTTCATCTCAGCATCATCAATCATCTCTTTTGTCAGTGCAACAGTGATCCCTTCCAAGATCGCCACTTCCATAGTCGTTTTAGGACCTTCACTCATTAGATATGAAACCAATCGATCCGAGAATGCTTGAGTTGTATATGGAGGGGTATGTAAGACAGATAGTCCTGATTTGACGAATGTCCGTTTGTGTATTTGTGGAGAGGTGTAATTTGGTAGATGAGGAAGAACAAGGAGAAGAGTCATTGGCGGGAGGAGGGCTATAAAGCGCAACAGTGAGAAATAGTGTCTAGGTCATTTAGATCAGGAGAACACACCAACACCTCTAGCACGATTCCAACCACCCCATACTTCATCTAGAGCAATAATACCCCGATCCTTCATCATACCTCTCAAAACCCCAGCCAACTCCTTCGCTAATTCATTAACCCATTTATCTTCATCCTTAATCATATCATTCGTCACTGGAACATCAGTCATTTGTAATCCAAGTTGTGCGAGTGACGATCGGATGAAAGTTGCTTCTTCTGGCAATTCGGGTAGTGTTGAAGATACGGGTGTCGTGGTACCGGAATTTGAGTTGGAGTTGACCGCTGTGGTCGAAGTAGCAGATGTGAGTTTTTCGTTGAGCTCTCCTGCTAATTTGACCATGTCGCGCGCCTTGATCATGAGTGCTTCGAGATCTTGAAGAGCGTTCTTAAGATCCGTGTCACGGCCCTGGGCAGAAGTTTCTACGTTTCGAAGGATGCCCGCTGAAAGGATATAAGCGTCATCATACGCAAGGATGAATGAATGGGAAGCAACGTACTGATACCACCTCGAGCCGTCGAATTGTTTTCATTCTCGCTATTGACCGAGCGATCTGTTTTGTTCACATGCGAAACTCGACTCTAATATATCCCTGAACTTCAATTTTATGGCAGGGATAATGACAAACGAGAAACGTACCTCCCAAGCTTTACCCTGCAAACTCCGCTTAAGGACCGCATAAAACGGTTTATCACCACCTTTTCTAAAGCTGACCCTCATCATCATCTTGCCATCTGCATCGTCGTCGTCTGTATCTGGTGAAGCGGGTCGTGTAGCCGGAGCGGATTTCACCGCGGATCGGGAAGAAGATGATGACGACGCCGGCGCAGGGAGTTGAGTACCACATACTTCGCATTCACGAAGGGAGGAATGATTGAGAAAAGTGCAGGCAGGACAGGCCACCGTGTTTGGCGTCGTTGGAGTATGTGACCTGGGAGTTGGCGGTAGGGACTTTGAAAGAGGTTCGGCCGATGACGGTGGTGGTGATGACGAGTGTGTGGATGAGGAAGGACGGGGAACACCACAAAGTTCGCAGACTTGAGTCGATGATGGACTGTGTCCTGCAGATATCCAATTCTTGCATCCGCATACTTCACATTCCCAACGCTCTCCACAATCATTCGCAAGAGTGCCAGGTGTAGCAAGAAAAGGACTGTTCACGCTCCCAGCCTTGCCCACCAGATATAAAGTAACCTTGGGTGACGAAGTGAACAAACCTGCGTAATACTCCGTCCGAGAAACATGAGCCAGATCCAAAGAAAACGACACATTTTCAGGACTCTTCACGTCGATATAAAACAGCCGATGCGATGTTGTGTAGATAATACCCGATTGGTGAGGTGGTGATTTCTGCAGACTAAACTGTTTTGTTATCTCGCTTATCGGTGATACTTGGAAAACACATACCCATCGTAGATGCCCACGCCTTCCTGGGAGGCATAGAGCTGCTCGTCGGTGTAGAGCAGCGCTTGGACGGGTATTGTGCCGTCCACAGGCAATGTGTATCGCTGCAGGGCCATGCTCGCCCCCTCGCTGTCACGGAAAGATTGCTGTATTTATTTGTTTCTATTGATACATATTGCAAATTAAACAGCACTTGTCACAGAGACATAAATTGGAATTTGCTAAAAATCCTCTCCCATCGACTTCATTACACCGGGACTTCATACCAGTCCGATCAAGCACAATACTCTCAGGCCTGTTACTATTCACACCGACAACTTACAAGCCTCGGTTCCGAGTCTAGTACTCCAAATTCTTGCAAGGAGCTCAAACAAACTTCGCGATCAACCACCCTTGTTCAATCTCATTTTACCATTTCTTGCGTAGATTTCGAGTTGGTCTATTATGTCTTAAAAACAATAAGCAATTGAGAAGCTGAACGCTATCGAAGAGTTGTTGATATTCTTAGGGGAAAAGGCAAGCAGTGACATAGTCTTGATATCATTCTGGCATCGTTCTCCCGCTTCTTATGAACCTGTTTACCGGGCCATGAGCTCAGGGGCCGTTAAGCATATTGATGCAGATCATCAGTGCGCACTTGGGCCGCACTCTAAAATCATGGTTGGTGCATTCCCACTCGTGGGATTGAATCGAGCTAAGTATATTTCGTTTTGATGCTTAACATGATCATGCCTGCGCATCTCTTGATCATGATGACACTCAATATCGTGAGTCTTTGCGTTATAATATTGAAAGATCTCACCAGTATTCCAAGAGAAGGATTCAAAATCATCCCCTTATGAGCTTCCAAACTGCTATCTCAGCAGCCTCAGATAGGAACGTCCTTTGGTTCTTAACATTGAGCTGGATAGCAAAGTCCAATTAGATATGTTTATACTTTCTTTGCACTCTTCGCCTACAAATATCGATCATTATATAAACAGAACGTATGAGAGACCAGTAACTAAATAATACTTGTTATGATCATCATCTTCAGAATCTTGGTATACACTGGTGTTCTAATTGCGGCCAGAAGGTCTGCTGCCTTGTTCCATCTCTCTTCGCTCACACAATTCACAGTTGGGACACCGGGGCAAGATATATCAACATCTACATGTCGCTTCACAGAGATTGCTTTACAAAAACACGAATGCCAATAGTTCAACACCGCGATTACGGGCTAATACTCAATCAAATTCTGATTGATCGACATCGGCTCGTAGAGTATCAACGACCCAATAGTTCGGTTCATGATCAGTATTTCCGTCATCCCAGTTTCTCTGAGCATGTCTCACCTACACTTCATGTTACAAAAGACCGTTTTAAAAGCTCATGTCATGCCATGATGCCATGTATCCCATTTTTTTTTTGGAGTGAACGCGCAAAGGAGACCTTCACTCGCGACTGAACGTGATCATGAACAAATGACTGATTATTGAACCCCAGTCAAAAATGGCCCCATGGCATTTCTGACAAGGTCTGCGATTTTCGTAGATCAACTCATCATTTGATATCAGTAAATCCTAATTCTCAGATATTTTCAGAACCTGAGAACTTGACAACGAGTTGATCACACATTCAACGTGTCTGCCTCTGCCTCTGACTCTGAACAGCACCCGTTGCTTATTTCTATATCTGCTTTTGAGTTCTCGAGTCAACGAACCGTTACAAATAAATAGAAAATCGCTTTGGATGCCACTAACACCTCTGTACTTTTTCGATGGGCACAAACCCCCCACTCCAGGGAGAATCCTTCTCTTCACGCAGCTCGAACTTGTCAGCAGTACGACCGCGGGTGGGACACTCTATGGCATTGCTTTTTCGCTTTACTGCCTATATCTCCGATCATTGCTTCTCCAACTCCGGGACCGTCGCAGGAAAAGACAAGCGCTGTTCCTGATTACCATCTCCACCATAGTAATGCTCTGTGGACTGTACTATCTCGTGTCGAATGCTTGGGTTATCCAGCATGCATATATCAAGCATGCTGCCGCACCTGGGGGTCCACTTGTGTATGAGAACTCAACTTACTTTTCCCAGCCAGTGATAGCTGTAGGCCTGATCTGCGTGTTTATAATCAATATATCAACGGCAGCTATCCAGGTGCATCATTTCCGACTTCCTTCATTAATGCGGATTTACCCAGATCTGGCGCTTATGGGTTATCTGGAGTGGCACCAGATATGGACGATTCGTTGTCGTACTACCCTTACTGTGCTTGTTGGGTTTCATAGGCAAGTTTCTCAAAGTTCCTTGCTATCTCCCTGGCTCAATTCTCGGCTACTTTAGCATTGAAGATCAGAGGAATATTTCTGGACGTTATACAAACACGTGAAAACCTAGCCATTCAGCAGGTGGAGCTAAAAATAGCAGAGCATGCACTTCAGGCAACAATCACAATCACAATCCTTCCCACAATATTGATAGCTGGATTGCTCATTGTTCAGTGGCAGCGCCGAAGTAAACTACTTGGTATGAAAGAAGTTTGGCAATAAAATGCTCTGGTTATGCTAATAGATGTCCACGGGGAAATCGCCATTCCCAACCCTATATATGACGGTCGTTGCTATGCTTGTCGAATCTTATGCTTTCGAGACTATATGGGCTATCGTTATTGCAGGACTTTTCTTTCTCAATCACCCAGCGATACAATTCTTTGGCAATACTCAGCCCTACATTGAGGTAAACAGTTACATCATCTCACCTCAAAATTTGATTGCTAAATGTTATCAAGATAATTGCTTATCTCCTAGTCTTGTATTGAGTTGCCTGCAGAAGCGCATATGGATCACAAAGGGCGTATGAGCCATAAAGCAGACGCAGACGCAACAATAATAGTTCCCTCCATTGGAACCATGCTACTACGGGATCGGATGCCATCGCTAGTGATGGGACCGACATGAATATCTATATACCTGGAAACAAATCAGAATCAGATGTTTCACAAATGCAAGGTTCACCAGCCTAGCTAAATATCATATGTACTGCCTTATCGCTTTGGCTAGGATAGGTCAAGGGCTTTTCATATGCAGTATTTATCTGATGTATGTATGCAAACTTTTCCTTCGTCTGTTTTATGTTCCTTGTTATTGTTGTTAATCTATTACCGATGGCTGGTGCCAGATATGAACTATGCGGCGAATATGAACGCCATTAGGACCAAATGACACAAGTCAAGTTTCCTCAAAGCGATCAATTGACCTTGAAGCAGGAGATTGTACTATAACCTTTAAACCAGTTGCCAGTGAACACCAAGATCCTTGCGGTAGGCGTGGAGAAATACTATAACATCGAAAAAATGGTGGCAGGCTTGCGCCATCTGTCTTCACCCACAAAATCACAGGCGGGACAAAAGTGGGAGATGAATCAGCATTACATGCCGCCCCAGACAGCTATGCTTTTTATCGAGCTTGCATATTGAAACCCATCAACAACAATCTCCGTCTGTTAGCTTTTCTTTCTTATACACGAACATATACTCCTTTGCAATTGCACTGCGGCCTCGGCAAATCTGGAAATAGAAACGAACTTTAACGTCTGATGCCATGACCACTCAAGTGGTCTTTACCCAATGCGAATGATGTTGTAAGCACGTAGCCACACTTACGACACAGTTCCATACGTAGACACACGACGTATATTAACGAGTTGAGTCATGACACGCGTATATACAAGAGTGACGAGGGTGATTATATATGAGGGAAAGGAATCGATAGTCAGTTAGGAGGGGGCTCGAGGTTTATATATGCCGGTCAGAGTGTCATCGATCGGTGTCGTCATAGTCATGTCAGTGCCGGTAAGCGTATGCTTACAGATGTTTGTAATTGAAACGAAACATCCCTTTCGATTTTAGAGTGAAGGGGTTGAGTAGTAGATGGATTAACTTCCAACTAGAAATGTATGCTCCCGCCACCGTCGTTGTTCAATCAAAGGTGAGAATCATGCGTTCGGGAGCATTGGCTATCACTCCTCTGATAACTCCTTTTCTACTGCAGTTTTTCTGTCAGAAAACTCAGATCGGCTGCTTATAGCTCGCTTATAACGCACCTGGCAAGCATACATCTAGAAAACGACTTGTGGAACATCGAGTTTCGGTTCATGTCTCTATTAGTACCTAGTACCTTGAACGAAAAAAAAAACTTGATTGAATGATTATATCCGCATACCAATGAGGGATTGCAACCATCCGATATGATATCTTCAGATAAATAAGTGAAAAGAAACAAGGCATTCACAAGAAGTCACACGGTCTAAGCTGACATTTTGTTCAGGACGTCTGAAGAGTCTATGAAAGATGAAACCAGCTAGGCGATAATATTCTCCACCTCTTGTACCCCAAGGCGGGCTCTTCAGCCCTACTAAGCATATAATCTTCTCGAGAAAAGCATCTGGGAGACTTATCACACGGAAGACGCGTGTAAAAATTGGATCTATCCAATGGAGCAGCTTTGTGCGCTAATCCAACGAATACTTCAGAAATAAAAGGAAGTATTTCTAGTGAAGAGGTGCTCACAGGAAAGATATATGCCACGATGATTCCACGCAGTAGCCGAAATGTTTACTCTCCATTAAAGAAAAGATTCCTCGCCAGCGCGTCGGGGGCCGATTAGAAATCAGGACTCAGGACTCAGGCCCCGAACCACCAGAACAAGTGATTGGCAAGTTAATTATATACTTATTATAACCTATCCAAAGCGTATGATGTGGATTTTCCTGTCGCGATCCAGACTCGTTCTACGTCACTCCCTGAGTCGCCGGTCGGGCATCGAACATGATTCATGGTTGAGTGGCGCCTCGCGCGCCATTGACTCTGCGGGAACAGAGGATTTGGGGAGCGATTTATCTGTTCGGAGTGGCTTCTCAACTTTGTCTGATCCATCAGCTAGTCTTCCCAGTGGTCGAGGTTGTCCGAATAGTCGAATAGCAGCCGCGCGGTCATGGCAAGATAAGGATCGGCAGTGATAATTAACGTTATATGATGGCGGTGCAAATACGGACCAACTTGAACCATCCAGTTCGAGTACTCGTTCGAGTCTGACAGAGGGACTTCATGTCCCTGGTATCATCTATCTTTAACCACGGTATCTTTGACCACAGTTTGTTCTAAGAAAGATATAGAGAGAGAATTGGCGCATGCAACAGGTGATGTAAATAACATTTCTTAGTCTCTTCAGGGAGCGGGATAACAATCCTAAGGTGGAGATAACGATCGAAATCATAAAGACTGAAGGGACAATGTTGTTGAAAGGGGAGTGGAAGTTCATCGCGCTGTGTTACCAATCAATATGACCTTGACCATCTTAGGGCCTCAAACTAAGCTTCTGTCACTCATTACCACAAGACAATACAACCATATCAGATGGGCGCGGAGCAGGGTTCAGAATTGCCTAGCCTCACTCACCTCATGAGTCCACGATTGGCAAGTGTCAACTCACTCCAACCCATCAAAAGTGAAAATGATAGCAGTAACAATACCCTAGATCTATAACAACATGTCTCTCGATCAACTTGTACCACCGCAGTGGCGGTTTAAATTCGAGGTTTGATTGCTTGTAGATCTGCAATTGAATTTTGAGTTACCATCAGCTAGATAACATTTTGTCAGGTACATGATCGTAGTCGCCAAGGGATTCGCTCGGTCCTGTACAACATCTATTCCCATTTTCCAAGTTCCCAAGCCAATGAATCGCTATAAATAAGTAGTAGAAAATCTCTGCGGATGCCATTAACAGTTGCCCAATGGACGCAAATCCACCGCTCCAAGGCCTACTACTTCTACTCACCCAACTGGAGCTCATCAGCGGTACGACTGCAGCAGGGACATTCTACGGCATCGCCTTTTCTCTCTACTGTTTATATCTCCATGCATCGCTTCCTCGCCTCCAAGAGCACGACAGAAGGAGAAGGAGACAAACACAATTCATGATGACGTATTCCTCCATTATTATGCTCTGCGGACTGTACTATCTCGCGTCGAATGCGTGGGTCATTCAGGATGCATATATCAAGCATGCCGACGCACCCGGAGGTCCATTCATGTATGAAACCACGACATACATTAGGCAGCCGGTAATAGCTGTAGGCCTTGTCTGCGTATCTATAATTGATATATCAACAGCGGCTATCCAGTTGCTTCCCCCCCCCCCCCCCCTCCCACCTTCTTCTGACGAACCCGGCTTATTTAAGTTGTTTTACCCAGATCTGGCGCTTATGGGTTATCTGGAGTGGCATCAGATATGGCCGATTCGTTGTCATTCTACCCTTGCTTTGTTTTTTCGGTTTCACCGGCAAGTAGCCCAAACTCTGAACGTTACCGACTCCCAAACTCACTTCCTTGCCATTTTAGCACTGCGCATCAGAACCATAGTTCTCGACCTTACACTCCCAATTGCAAAACTAGTCAATCAAGAGACGAAACCACATACTGCAGAATCAGCACTTCAAGCCACAATCACCATCCTTCCTACAACTCTCATAGCTGGATTCCTCATTGTTCAGAGTTGGCGCCAGAGAAAACTACTTGGTATGAACAAAAGTTTTTTTTTTTTTTTGGCATTCTCAATGCGCTGGTTGTATTGATAAAATTTTTTTTTTTTTTTTAGGAAAATCGCAGCTGTCAGCTCCGTATATGAATGTAGTCGCTATCCTTGTCGAATCTTATACTCTGGAATCTACATGGGCTATCATAATCGCTGCACTCAATTCTCACGAACAACCAATAACACAGTTCTTCGGCAACACCCAATCTTACATCGAGGTTAAAATAATTATCGATCCCATCTCAAAATTTAGTATGCTAAATTTTTATTAAAAGATTATTGCCTATCTTCTGGTATTATACCGAGTTGCCAGTGGAAGAGCATATGGTTCACAAAGAGCGCATGAATATCAAAGCGGACACAACACTATCAGTTCTCTCCATTGGAACCATACCGAATCGGATGCCATCACGAGTAGAACCGACATGAACATGAACATTCATCCACCTGAAAAAAAATCGGAACCCGATATCTTACAAATACAAGGTTCACCAGCCTAAACTATTATCGTCGTCTTGTCATTTTGGCTTTGGATAGACTGATTGTAGTACTTAATGTATACGTATTTTTTTTCCTTCGTCTGTAATTATGTTTCTTATTTTGTTCAAGTTGTTAATCTTCCAAAACGATGTAATCGCAAAAGCGAAAAGCAGTAACAAACCCAAATCAGAATCCGCGTAAGCTTGGCACCAGCATGGGTTCCGATATCCACTCCACGACATACTACAGGTATACCATACAAGAAAAAATCCAACTCAGTTCGTACATCGAAACTATCGTACAACCCTACAAAGCCGAACCCTTAGTCCTCGATTTAACCACCACCACCACCGGCAACATCGCCTCCTTCCACGCCCTAAACCCCCCAATAACATCCGTCGCATTCAACAATCCCAATTTCTGCAACGACACCGCCGCAAGACTATATATAATATTCCCATAAAAACTTCACGCTCTTCTGAAAAAAAAAAAAAGAGAAAAACATTACCTCGAAGTAAGACCCTCCTGATCAAACACAATCACCCTCAAATCATACCGATTTGCCACTTCCAACCTCACCTCCGACCTTGGATCCAACTTCCACTCCAACCCATTCCTCTCCACCACCACCGACCCCTCCACCCCCCCAAATTCCTCCCTCTCCCCCCTCCCCCTCACATCCACCAAAATCGTAGGCACATCCATCAAATTGCTCCTTAGTTCCTTATACGCCTGTCTCGGTGTGATGCGCTGTAATCGAGCTTGCGCCTCCGCAAGCATCGTTTTGATGGATTTCGAATTCGGTGGTGGGGTGCAAGGGTCGAGGGGAGTGCGAGATGCAGATGTGAGGATGAAATGGAGGATATCGGAATCGAAAGACGAGACATGGAGATCTTTAATTCGGGTCATCCATTCCCTTTCCCTCGTCGCCAATCCTAAATTCGGGCCCTCCACATAATTCTGATCAGGAGAAGAAAACGTATATGAAGCTGATGCGATTCGTCCGACAAATTTGGAATAGGAAAGTTGGATGGCGCGTTCGGTGATGTGGGTGGAGGAGGATGTGATGTATAATATACCTGGGATGGGAGTAGGTGGTGTTCCGCCAAAAGTTGTGGCAATGGTGACGATGAAAAGGAAGGGAGTGGATGTGAGCACGAATGACGAAGCTAGATTGGCTGCTACCATTTGAACGAAGGGTATATCATCTGGAGAAGAAGCCGACGAAGCATCCGCTATACCAACTTGAACTCCTGAATCAAATTAATCAAGTAAATCTTACAACTATCAGACAAAGAAACGTACCATCAACGAGTTTGGATTTCGATACCACTCTCAAAGCCATCTCCTGTGCAACCTGATTCCTAACCAAATCCAAAGTCCTTTTCGGTGGAGGATTACCAGGTATGAGAAGAGCTTGAGCAGGAGGCGTCGATAAACCCCTAACAGTACTCTGAGCCGACGACCCCGCCTCCGACACACCCCCAACAAGAGGTTGATCGTCAACTAGATTCCTTCTCCGAAACGCTGGTGATTGCAATTTCAAGTTCATGGGTAAAGACGATGATCCTGTTCCCGAGCTTCTAGGTAGACTCAAGTCGCCGTCGAGACGTGGTGGACGAACTCGCTTGGGTCTTTTCCTGGGTGAAACTGGGGAAGTTGTTGAGGTGTGAGCTTCATGTTGCATAGGATTAAGGCCCATCTCAGCAAGATCGGCAGCGAGAGCGGGAACTTCAGGAGATTCTTCCCCCGGTGGTATCGATCGTCGCGGCGAAGCATTGACTGATGGCACCGATACTCTCGCACCCTCAACGTCAATCTTGTGTTCTTGCAGCTTTGGAGGTTCTTGTATGCCTTTTCCATGCAAATGTCGTACTCGATGAAGACGTGGTTGTGAGGGCGGTGGGGATGAAAGACCTGAATCTGCGTGTCTATTTGGGGTTGGCGGCGACAATGGGAGAATTATGTCCCCGTGAAACTGGCGGCCACTGGCGGTCACAGGCGATGAGGGGAAAGTTGAAGGCGAGCGAGATTGGGGTGCAAGACCAACTGCAGTTGTAGGAGACGATGGATGTGCCGCAATCGCGTTAAACTCGGAGGGACCATCATATCGTGAAGGACGAGTGAGACCACCGATTGGGAGCTTTGAAGGTTCTCGTGGAGAATTTAGGGGTATATGGGAGTCATATGGCGTATAGTCAGGCAACTGGGGCGTTGGCTGAACAATCTGTATCTGAGGGGTAGTGAAAGACGACGCATCACCATCGTTCTCTTGTCCAGAGATATGGCGAGCACCGTCATTCTCATTTCTCAAGTCATCCTCCGACAGAATAGGCTCGAGCTGAAATTTAAACACCTTCATATCCTCCTTCAATCTTTCATCCATCTCTGTCCGTTTCTGGGTAAAGGAGGGTGTAGCAGCAGTAGAGGTAACAGAACCGCGAGAGGGTGAGAGAGAGTCGAATTGCTCGATAAATCGGGGAGACATAGCCTGAGAGTTGGTTGGCTGTAATTGGGGTTCTAAATTTGGGGTGGGAGGGAGCGTCGAAGGACCCGGAGGAGATCGAGCGAACCAGCGTATGGGAATCGACATCAGCCTCCGACGGGGTGATCGACGACTCGAATCCGATGCTCGAGATTTCGCTGAAGGTGTGGAAGCCGAATTGCTACGCCTGGGAGCAGCATCACGAGGATAATGTGGAGTGGACTGGTAAGATAAGTGGCGAGTCCGATGTGACAAATGACTTGTGGCAGAATCAGACCGATTCATTGACGATGACCGCTGGGGTGACGTGGGCGAGGTCGACATGACGTCAAAAGCGTGATGAAGGTCTGGCGGGTGCGGCACAGGGTACTTTTACTGGCAATGGGATGACCCCAGCCGGGCATCAAAAACCTCAGCGTGTGAAAGGCAGGGACTCGCTGGGTTCTAGCATGGAAAAAGTCGGCATATTTCATCATTCATGGGTCCGATTAGCGGGGCTACCATGCAAGAGACGACCCCTATTTAATAATATTGGAACGGAAACGATGATCATATCACAGTATCGCCGCCATCCTTCATTAATCGAGATTATTTCATCTGCTGTGCACAAATGCATATGTTTATGACCAAGGGAATGTTCAACATATTATACGACTCATGCAATAGTGGCGACTACTCAAAGTTCTTATGGCGCTACTAGTATCACTCGATCTTAATCTGATTTACTCAAACCAGAATCGCGAAGAAACCATATCCGTTTTGAAACATTGCGGGGTGAATATCGCTTCAGTCCAGTCCACGTATTTATATCTCCGTGGCGAATGTCGAAGGCGCGAGAAGAAAGGAATAACCAGCTCATGCAAGCGAAATTGGGGATATTGAGCCCCGATCACGTGCCATTCTATTGCCAGGTCGGTGACTTCTGAATCGGTCGACTTTGCCATTAGCCGCCGACAATTCAAGTGCTCTATCCTCCGCCACCTAGGCTGCGATGTATTCAAATCTACCATGGAAATCAGTGCTCATACAATCTCCCTGGCTATCACTTGAACTAGAATATGTATGGCGTGCCCTGCGTCGAGCTTAGAAGGCTATCCTTATGCTTGATATCTAGGATGGGCGTCTTTTGGCATAGTGACATTGTGCCAGTTGGCAATCACCGCTTGCACAATCCATCTGGCTGTACAATATGCCTGGTGTCAGCTTGGGTGCCTTATCGACCATGCCCAAAGGCTCGCTTCATATTCATCGGTTTCTTGCGCTTTGGACGTTCACGCTCATCCAAGCTATCCCCCGGCATGCTCTATGTTCAGAATACTCAGGAATCCAGAGACGTATCTGTTCAAGGGGAAGGGAATTATGGTAAAAAAACATGTGCATCGTATACATACGCGTCATAATATCAACATTGACTACTTTCTTCCAGTAAATTATAGCGTTAGTAGCTCCAATAACTGTAAGAGGTATTTTCCGCCGCCTTGTTTTTATTGACCCAGCCTAGTCATGGCAGAGCTCCTGGAGAAAACGATACCTGGGGCGGCCTTCGATTCTTCCGCTCGCGATCCACCCCCACGATGTCATCCCGGAACCCGTTTGGCCATTTTAACACGATGCCTTGAATTCATCGCGAATGCAGTCAACGAGCAAAAGATGCGCTGGGTGGTAGGTGCCGCTGGAGTCGGAAAATCGGCCATCATGCAGAATGTCGCCGACTCATGTCTCCCTTCCGAGTCCCCCTGGGGCCTCAATCTTCTTTTCTATCAATAGACGCAATGAAGGAACCAAAGCTATCATAACGCTTGCCTTTCAGCTCGCTGCCAAGTGTGAACCTTTTCATCGAACGTAAGATTGCTCGTAACCCGTCCCTTTTTCAATCGTCATTGTCCGTGCAGTTCAAGAAGTTCATTACTGAACCCTTCATTCACAATTCGCTACTCCACTCTATTGGCCGCATCTTGATCATCATTGACGGTCTTGATGAATGTGACCAATTTCACACTCAACGAGAGTTGCTCCAGCTCATCTCTAACCTCTGCTTCCACGTACCCATCCTCTTCCATTGTATGGATGATAGCCAGCCGCCCAGAGCCTCACATCACGTACTTTTTTGCTCAAGACCATGTGAAAGCGGTCTACGAGAAGGAAGAAATTCTGGTTGACTCCGATGTTGAAAGATTTCTTCGTAACGAATTGGCAAGGATTCAAAAAGAATTTTCTCTTTATTCGCGGTTGCAGTGGCCTCCGGAGCAGGATTTATGGAAGCTAGCTGATGCTTCGGGTGAGCTATTCGTGTTCGCTGATACAGTCATCCAATACATTGGCGATCTCGTGGTTGGAAACCCGACGTCACAGCTCAATGATGTACTCAAAGTCATTGATACTCATCCACTGCCCAATGTCCCGAAAGAGCAACACCCAATGGCACGACCTTGATATGTTGTATGCTCAAATCCTCTCCAAAGTTCCAGAGAGAACCATGGTGAACACGCTGCAAAATTTTATTGTCCATGGTTCGGGATTCAATTTGGGAATGGAGGACAGAGAGTAGGAATTTCCTTGTGCTTTGTAATTGGTTAGGTATGACATGCGATGAAGCTTACGCTGCTATTCGTCATTCTTTTTTCCGTTTTGGATGCCCCGCCACGCGATGAAGGTCATAAGGCAGAGCTCCGGTCTTTTCATAAATCATTCATTGATTACATATCCGACTTCACTCGATCTGAGTTTTCTTCTGATATCGAATACGACGCTCGCGAACTCGAGGTTCAATGTACCTTTAGAGTCCTCGAGCAGGCTCTTGATGGCTTTGATTTTGGTGATATGGGTTATGATATTCGCCGCTTGAATGTAGGAGTTGCAAGTGGTCCCGGCACAGGTAACAACATCTCACTTACTTGGCCTGTTGATGAAGAAGAAATCGACTGGAAGGACAACAGCACGAAGTCGGAAATGTTATAAATTTTGCTATCTCAAATGTCGTCGACGGGATCAGAAATGCAGAGACTGTATTCAGTACTGCCTTTTGCATTCGTCTCGCCGCATCTCGATTGGAGACGTATGAGGTACCTGCTTTTTCATCCCGAGGATTACAAAACTTGGCGTTGGCGAGTCTCTCCTTCTGTTCTTCCTATGGCCGTGATGCTGAAATTATGCATTAGGAAAGATCTCGACGCCATGAGCTCGTCAAGCAGGGCGTATTGAAGCTGATACCAGTCAAGGAGCTTC
Source organism: Agaricus sinodeliciosus (assembly GCA_022315185.1). Classification (NCBI taxonomy): domain Eukaryota; kingdom Fungi; phylum Basidiomycota; class Agaricomycetes; order Agaricales; family Agaricaceae; genus Agaricus; species Agaricus sinodeliciosus. Next base: position 102,249 of record JAHTMV010000041.1, read on the forward strand.
ATTTTAGCAATATTACATACGACACCGTGTTGCATTTTCATCGACCCACAAGCGCCGCTTACAAATCCATCCGATCCATTGAACCCATCTTGTAGATAAGTCCAACATTCATCATCTAAGACAAAGACAAACCCCTCCACACATCTGCTTGCTGTTTTGCAGTATGAACGAATCCGAGATTGGGTGGAAAAAGACAAAGATGGGAAAAATTGGACAACGGAATTCGGAATGGTGGATGACGTCATGTACGATTGTGATTCCTCGCTCTGGACATGGCTTGGACAATAGCTGGAAGATTTGGAAAAATCAACTTGCGGAAACACTTTGTTGCGATTTTTTTTTTTTTTTGTTGACTTTGGCTGATTTGTCTCTTTTGTAGAATTTTTAAGTTCGTTGATCTGGGTGATGGTGTGTCGGAGTGGACGTATTGGAGGAACGGAGAAGGTTAGGAGGAGCTGCGGTATGACCGGGTAATATCGTTGTTTTAAGATTCAATTCTCATTCACCAAGTGTTTGAAGTGAATTTTCGAAACACATTGCATACTTAGGAACTTTCTATACCATGTCTTTGTGATCTGTACGCAAAGTGTCACACGTTTGAAACATGTATATTCATACATCTTTTATCTTTCTACGGTCCTAAGCTTTAAGCACTCTTTTTCCTACGACAATGCAATGTTATATAGTTAATATAATTTACTCGCAGAATCAGCGTCAATAGGAATTTGCATGTAATATTAAGATAATTTAAGTGAGCCGCCAGATCCGGATACGTCATTAGACTCTAGACTTTGCGTAAAAGAGGTAAGGGTGGTCGGTGCAAAACTGTTAGTCAAAATTTTGTCAGTCAGATTCGGGCATGATCCCTACCTACTACAAGCTCTCTCCCCCCCCCCCACACACACAAAATAAAAAAATCTTAATAGCATTGAACGTTTGACCGTCATGGCGAGCTTGGATAGAGGAAAGAGTTTGTATTATGGAGACTCAAGTACGAATTCTCCAATCGGGTATCCCAGACTTCCTGAACCTAGTATCTGTCAGGTTAGTCCGTTGACGCACCTTTGTGGTGGAGTCCCTATTGATGTTTCGTCTTTTCTTGATCCTTGAAAACTTTTTGTAGGGATCTTCAGGATCATGCCACGTCGGGAACACGTCATATGAAGGAAAGACCGCTGGATCCACTACGTCTCCTCGAACGCATCATATCCCACCTTCGATATATCCGCCAAAATCACAAAGGAACCTCACTCGTCTTGAACCATTACGAGGCGAACATCGCTTCACTCCATATACCTCATACGGCGAGGAAAAGAGTGCACGTAGACGATTTCCACTGTGGCGCAAGAAGAAAAGAATCTTCTGGATCGTTGCGCTAATCAACACAATTATCATTGGCGCTATACTGGGAGGCGTTCTTGCTTCAAGAGGAGTTATATTGGCTTGGACCAATAGCACGGAGAAGGAATCAACAACGAAGGGTTCTACGAGTTCGACTACGACAAGCATCGCGTCATCCAGTTTACCAGTAACTATAATGTCGACAAGTCCGTACCAGTGGGAGCCTAATAGTGCCGGTACACAGGCGAGCGGAAACGTTACGGACTCTGGGACTGGCCAGAATAATTCTGATGCGGTGGGAAAATCTGATGGACTATCTGGATCGCGTCATTCACCTGGAGGTGGAAAATACTAGGATGATGAATGTATTTTGTGAATGAGATTCGTTTTGATCAAAAGCGTGGGAACAAATAAATGACGGTTCGTCGGCGACATTGTGGTGTCTGAGCTCAACATGTTCAGCTCATTCCTGAGAAGTCGTCTGGTAAGCCCTTCTTACTGAAATACTGAATGTTAATAGAATCTGATGGAAACTTAGCCCAACGTTTCCATCTTGTAAGGAATTGCAAAGTGTTTGCGAAACAAATGCACTACTCACTGTCAACCCACAGTCATCGTCCATCTTCTCGACCTTCAACCGAAGCTCTCAATCTTCTTCACCGTTCTCTATCCTCTCCATATCCAAGTGACAAACCCAACTCACCTACTCTGAATTTCAACCTGGAAGTGGTTGAATCTCCACCGACGGTAGATCAACTTCAAACCATTCTCTCGTATTTCCCTTCCAAGGCCGTATCACCTGCCCATGTTTTCCTCTCCGCTCATCCTTCAGCGCCTTCCCTCGAGAATCGCCCAACTACCTTGAGAGGAATTGTAGAACTCGCTCGAGATAATCCTCAATCCATCAAATGGCCTATTGTAGTTGATTGGGACGACGGGAAAGTCGCAGTGGGGGATGTTGAAGGCGTTAAAGGTATCCTCGAACACTTGAGGAAGAAGCGGGATGGTGAAACCAAGGATGACGAGGTAGAACGACCCAAGGGATGGTTTACTTGATAGTCGTGTTACGTTATTAGACTGAATTGCAACATGCTGATTAAGGCTTCTAGCGCGGTGATGGGAAAACAAATGGGTGAAATGCGGGAACTGCGCGGAAACAAGGCGTAATTGACCCACTCCTACCCTCTGCTAAGCTTGGTACGTGGACTTCGGTCCGTGGGTGCAAATGCCAGAATCAGAAGGAAAGAATACTCTCATCATAGCCCCATCCACCACCCGGGGCGCTTATCCTCTTCATCTCCCACACTTTCCTCCCCCTCGATCCGGCGGCGTAGCCCTTGAGACCTATCCGATGACTTCACCTAATGACAAGCGCTACGACGAGCAGTTGCTTGTTCATGCACCAGAAGTGACAAAGGCTGACCTGCAGGTAATGTAACAATTTCCGCTCATATGGCCCAGCGAAAACTCATATCTGGTTCACTCCTCCCATCCTGTAGGATGGCTATAACCCAGAAATTCTCGTTCCTCAGCGGCCATCCGCAAGTCGAGTACGGTCACAAGACTCTGACTCTGACCAACACGACGTCGAGTCCGCCGCTGGCGCATCACAACCCAAAGAGAAAATTTATAGCGAAAAGCCCAAACCTTTTTGGAAAACGAGGAAGGGCATCATCGTCCTTACTTCCATCATCATCTTAATCGCCGTTATTCTCGGTGCCGTTCTCGGTGGTGTGCTTGGTTCAAGAAAACATGGTGGTGACCAGTCTACCCCTACTTCTCCTGATAGTGGGAATAGCACTGATGGTCAAGGTTCGGTGGGTCAGGGTCAAGGAACGATGCCGATACCGAATAATGGTAGCGACTCTAATGCGCAAAACGGGCGGGAACCCGATACATAGTGTGAGAGAGACGTTATGTGCGCCGGTATTCCTCCTCTTTCTTTGATCTAGTAAGTGCAAAGCATGATGTAGTTGTGTAATGGACCTTTGTATATCATCTATATACCGCTTACGCTGATATGCTTATGGTATTCCGTTATATTATATGTGTATAGCTTTTTCTGCGTACAATTTACTTTATTTTGATGCTAATGCCTTTTGATGGAGCTGTGTTTTCGGCCGTATCACTGACGTCCCGTAGAGCCACGTTTGAAACATGCTCTTTCTTACAGTCATGCTTCTACCCACGTATATTATATGCTATTTTAAACTTTTCGATCCTCTATCAAGGCTGTGTATATAAACTTGGCAAACTTTGAGCATGACTCCCATTGAGAATCGCATGTATCGAATGCTTAGGCGAGTCAGTCCCGGATGGCCGCTAGAGTGCCAATGTTCCATTTTTTGCGAATCGTACATGGTAGCAATCAGTGACAGTTACTACGAAAAAAAAAACAGAAGAACCAATTGTCAATATCACGGTATAAATACATTAAAATCCCAAGCGATAAAATTAACGATAAATATGAATTTGTGCATTAGTGGATAGAGCAACAGATACGATGTCGATGTTACCGTATGTACAGTACACAAAACCGGGTATGCAGAGTCAGAGATTTATACAGCACTATAAGGATCGCACCACCCAATGTCAGACGGAGACCTGACATGACATTCGAAGGGTAAAAGGATGAAGATTATATACCAATCATACCCACAGCCTGTCACAATATCAATATAAAAAGACTCTTTTCCAAAATGCTCATAAAAACATCCTTCGAACGCATCCTCCCATGATCGACCCATCATTCAACAGAATGATATTTGGGTGGCGCGGCATCGTATCGAAGAAAATCCGAATCTCTCGATTGATCATGGCCACTCGAAAACAATTCTTGAGCTTGACCGCCATTATCTGGGTTCCGAGTCTTCATGTTACGCGCTTTGCCAGATGACGAATTTGAAGAATCTTTTTTCAGTACTGCTGCCACTTCTTTGGCGAGTGCTTTGAGATTGATACCATCGCCTGGATCAGAAGTGGTGACAGATGAGGCGCGATAATGGTGTGTATATTCTTGTTGATGCTGATGATCTTGCGGCTGCAGTCGAAGAGGGTGGAGAGATGGAAGAGATGAAGGAAGGGTTACATTCTGCTGCTGCGCCATTGAAATATCATGAGCAATAGGAGCCAAGGCCGCCACCTCGTATTCTTGTGGCTGTCGGTTATATACATTTCCTTGACCTTGTGACATAGAGGGAAGATGCCCCACATTATCCGCATGCCTCAGCGGTTGAAGTGGCATACTAGCCTTTTTCGTCGCCAATACGGGAGGTGGACTAGCCGTGTTTCCTCGTAAAAGCGGTTGGCTTTGCATCATCGCCTGAGGCGATAGACTACCATATTCAGCACCATTAAATGTGGTGGCATAATTTGGACTCGGATTGGGAGTTCCCGAGTTAGAAGGTGCTGAATCGGAGAAAAAACTCTGTTGGTGAGTCAACGGGGGATTTTGTTGGTTATAAGCGAAAAGATTCGGATTCTTTTCCGGGTGCACATATTGCTCGTATTGTCGTTGTCTCCTCTTCTTCTTCCTGATGCAGAAAAAGAGGAATGCACTGAGAGAGGCCAGAACAATGAGACCAACGGCTCCGCCGACTGCACCACCAATGATGGCTTTGCGGTCGTCGTCATTAGATCCGGGGGTAATAGATGGAGTTGTGACTCCCGGTAAAGATGTGATTGGTATGCTGGGATCAGTAAGCGTGGACGGAGTAGCGGTCGGGAACACGTCTGAAATGGTGGAAGGTGCTGCTGCCGTTGCCCCAATACCATTGGTAACAACTTCTGGCTTGCGCTGAAACATGTTTTCCTGTGAGACCGTGTACGTGTATATGAGCGCGTGCGTCACTTACCCTGGGCACGTCTTGCACCAGTTTTGCGGCAGCGAGGTAGGAGTTGTAGACATCTTGAGAGGGAGGGTTAATCACTCTGAGAAAAAAATCCGCGTGAGAATGACCGGTATATGAGGGAGAGCTGTCACCTACCCGACCATCCCAGCGGTACAATGTGCATACGGTATCGTCGCAGCGCAGTAGAACCATATGGCTAGATAAAATATTTAGCAGTGGTCATACGACTTCTCTTTGGTAAGAAATACTTACGGCTGACATCGGTTACCGTTAAAGTAAAAACTTGCGTAGGCTTATCAAATTCCGCCCCTCGACCCAGCAGACCGCTGTCAAATCCACCTTTGAGATAGGTACAAGGATTTTCGAACGTGCCTTGCGTGAGGGTATGTATACTTCATAGACACGTTGAAAAACGAGCGGGGGAAGTAGAACAGGAATACGCACTCTCCCCCAAAAATAAAGTTGACCACGTCGCCCTCGCGGGCTGAGATCGTTGGAGGAACAAAGAAACTACCCTGGACGCCGACTATGACATCGTGTACGCTCTGGGCGAAAACTGAGTGAACGAAGGTCGTTAGGAGGAGTGGCGCCAGCATCGTGGGTTTCTACCTCATGAGCAGTGGGAAGGGAAAGATAAAAGCAGCGAAAGGGCGTTGATAAACTAAAATGGCGGTCTGTCCAAAGCAGGAACCGGACTCTTGGGACCTGTCGTAAAGATGCTGGAGTCTGTTTTCCGGATATATTTGGAAGGAGTTGGACGGAGAGCGGCCACGATGATGAGAACATCAGTTCACTTTCAGAGATGGTAATCATTTTTTGATTGAAGTCAGATCGAAGTGTTCGGGCATAGTAGTGACACAGGCGGAGTTTTTGTGTCGGACATAGTCTAGGCGTGAAGAGAGAGTCTCAACGTCTCAACGGTGTATACAATTGAAATCATCACATTCTGTACCTAAGAATGCATGGGCGGCCGAGCAGGTCCGCGAAATTGACGTTGAGATGGGACGGTGGCGTTGAAGCGATGATTGATTTGATTGATTGATGACACTGACATTGGAATTTAGCGTAAAAGCATCATGATGAGGAACACACGAGGCTATACTTGGTGGCTGTGCGCCTGGATCTGACCCGCGATTTTCACGACCGACGAGTCTGGGCTAAAATGTGCCAATCCGCCATCTATCTAATCGTATATCTGATTGGAAATTTGCCGCTCAACCTTGTTCATCCGTGGGGAATTCAGGCAAGGTCAGAGGTGCCGGTGAACGCTGGATTTCGATTCAAAAAAACAAACCCGCTCACACGTGCACGTGGCAGGCAGAGTGCAGCATGCCTAGTTGCTGCCTCTTTACCTGCAACCAACATCCTCCAGCAGCCATTCTGGCTACAAGCGACTCGGTTTTCGCCCCTTAATTATACAGGTTACGGGAAAGTGTGGCAGAGCTTCCTTATCTCTAGAGACGCGCCTGTGATACGTGATTCCTTTCATTTCCCCCCCTGTAGTCACACTACGCCATGCCCTCGTTTTTGTCCAAAGTTTTCGGCCGGAAAAGGGACGAGAAAGGTTCTTCTCCTGTTCGAGGACGTGGATATGATGGTGCTTCCCTTTTGGAAGGCAAATTCGAGGTAGTTTCTCCCGTAGGTTCGCCGACCACCGACGAATTTCCAGAGAACGCCCCTCGGTCAAAACGAAAACAAAGGCATTCCGGACTTTCCAATGTAAACCCACGACCGTCGCGATCTTCGTCTCCCGGACCTTCTGATTGGAAGGATGGCTTCCCTCAACTTCCCCTCTCCCTTCCTCTTTCCCGGGAGGAGGCCCAGGCCCGTGCTTTAGGTACCGGTTTCGAAGGATATTCAAATGCCCAATTTCTATCCGATGCCACCATTAGTGATAGAAGATTAACCCCACTAGAGGCCTTGATTTTAGTCCGGATATGTTCCCAAGCTATAGTCGCCAGAGGTGGGTTTATTCACCGAGTTGAATTTACTGTCATGAAGACCTAAATCGTCACTCCAGGTCTGGAGACCCTCGGACTTATGCATCCTTATTGGCATTCTGCTTCACCAGAAACTCAACATAGGCTCATATCATTATTCATACGTTCATTAAATGACAACTCTCCACGATCGTCTGTGGACCCTTCATCCTTTTCTTCATTTGAATCGGAGATTAACTATACCCTTTCTCCTCATGACATAGCTGCCGTCCTGCGCTGGGGATTGCGACACCTTGAACTTGGTCCTAGTGGATTTGGATATGAAAAGACCTGGTATCGCATGTTCGCCGAAGCTGAGCGAAAAGCAGGATATCCTCCGCAAACATATTCCGAAACGCTCGCCCAATTGATCCCAGCCCCACATCTCGAACTTCTCGACGCTACGCTTGACCTATTTTCCTCCCTCGCGGCTCACTCGGAAGAGAACAGCACATCAGCCAGTAAACTCACCAGGGCTTTTGGCTATTGGCTATTAATAGCTCAACGCGATAGAGAAAGAGGTGACTGGGCGAATTTTTATGATCGTTGGCAATCAAGTGGAAGAATTTTAGAACATCTTTTCTTGGCCAGAATTAGGTATGAAATTAGTTGGGGTGCCTGAAAGCGTTCGTTTTGATGACATAAACAGGAATGAGACTCTCAGAACCAGGATGCCCACCCGTTTAACGGGCTTAGTGGCTCAATACCCCTATGTTGAAGGTGATACGATGGAAGATGATATCTTCCTCCATCTTCAACTTTCGACTCGACAATTCAAAGCTCTACTTGTTCGCGTAGAATCGGAGCTTCCCCCACGAGAACATCGACATCCGCTACAGCTCGTCAAAGATGCACTTGCTGCTCAAATGACGAACGTTGATGACAATGAACTAGTTTCGTTCTGGGAGCAAATCAAGAAATCTGGCAACGATGAGAGCGAAGTTACTCCGGAGGGCTACCCCGGCATCGGTCGTATCTTCACTGACGACACTCTCCGTTACCTTAGCTTAGTACCCGGTAATCATCCTTGGAAGAAGTCTACTGCCACCGCTTTCAACCTCAAGGAAGTTCAAGGGTCTCCGATATTCCGTCGACTCGCCTCATCACCTGGGCCAAGTGAGAGTGAAGATTTCAATCGCGGCACAAATGGTCATACCAAGTATACCAGTGATCTCGCCTCTCCTGCACCTGCTGGGACCTCGGCGTTATCCGGCGATTGGTTCCAATTCTCTTCAGCAGGTTTCACCGATGCTTCCCCTTCTGCTCTTCCCCTCGCTTCAACTCTCTTTGGTCAAGACGTCGAAAAGACCAATCCTCCCGTCCGCAATAAACGTCCTGCCAAGATCCGTTCCCGCAGTCCAAGTAGAGCTCGCAAGTCAACTGAAAGAGCAGTATCTCCTGCACCACCAGTCCCACCAGTCCCCAATCTTCCACAACTATACTCCCAGAAACCCACTTTCAAATCTATCCCAACCTCACTTGTCGAGATCGATGAAGCTTTTATTGATTTTTGGGTGGATGCATTACTCGATCCTGTATCATCAAAATGGCCTAAATTTGTCCTTTGCAAACTTAGACCGGATCTTCCAGATCTTCAAGTGAATAATCAACGTGTTGAATACATCATTATCGAACATTTTTCAGGATTAATCGCTCCAGCGTCGATGCCACCTTCATCTACAGCTCCAATGAATATACCTCCTAAATCCCTTGAACGTAACGATCTCGCAAGAACCACATCCCTTACGAAATCTGTACCATCTTCACCGAGATCATCCAAATCCGAAAAACAACGTTTCTTCAACTTCTTCTCTTCTACTTCCGGTGGCGGGAATAATACTGCTTATGCTTCAGCAACGACTAGTAGAGGAAAGAAACATAGAGAGACTGCTTCAAGTCCTCCGGAAAGGGATGTTAGTGATCTTGGAGAGGTGATGAAGGAGAAAGATGGTAAATCAAGTTCGGTTGTGAAATTGAGAATGCCTTCGCCTAAACCTATGAGGTCGGTGGATGCTACGAGGAGAGCTGAAGAGTTCAGGGTTTCTAATGTGGATGTTTCTAAACAAGTTCGTGGAAGGTCGGTGGGAGAGAAGGGGTTGGAGAAGTTGAAGGAGTCGGAGAGGAAGAGGAAGGAGGCTGAGGAAAAGATTATGAAGGAGGCTGAGAAGAAAAGGAAGACCGAAGAAAAGAAGAAGAGGGAAGCTGAAGATAAGAAAAGGGATGCCGAGGAGAAGAGGCGGGAGACTGAGGAGAAGAAAAGAGAGATTGAGGAGAAGAAGAGGGAGGCCGAAGAGAGGAAGAGGAAAGAGGCTGAGGAAAAGAAAAGGGAAATTGAGGAGAGGAAGAGGAAAGAAGCAGAGGAGAAGAAGAGGAAAGATAATTCACAGGGAATATCATCTATTGCAGCTAGTGCCGTGGCCGCTGCCGCTGTTGCTGTTGCAACCGTTACTACTGGAGGAAGCCATCAAGCTATGTCACAGGAGGACGCAGATATCACTGACGATATCCGGTCTATGGAACAACAGACCGAGGAGACAGCTTCTGAACAAGAACTTGAAAAGGAAGAAGAAGAAGAAGAAGAAGAAGAAGAAGAAGAAATTACTCCCGTTGATTCTGAAGTTACGAATTTTGAAGAACAACCATCTCGCGTGCTAGAGACAATCATCGAGAGTCCTACTACTACTGAGGCTACCCATGGTCCCATAGGTCAGACATTTTCGGCTCCCTTCCAACAAGCTGAGGACGCGAAAAGTGTGTTGCATTTTCTGTACCTTTGTTATGGTTTCGTTCAATAACCGTACTTTGCAGAGGCCGCAGCAGATCATTTTTTTGAACTTGGGGTGGTTGAAGAGTCGGCTACTCAACCATCTACGCCCCGGGAACCTGAGATTCGCGCCGTTGCGGAGCCTATTAGAGAGGCAGAATTAGTGCATGAAAACGTTGCACCAGAAACTCTAGCTGTGGTTATCGGGGAGCTCGTTTTGCCGCAGGAGGAAGGCTCCGTCACCAAGTCAGCTATTATACAAGCCACCCCGAAGTCTACAGCGGTCGAGGAGCATGCCGTGGTCGAAGAACCTGCTACGTTTTCACCACCAAGTTATGAACCACAGATCGCGGTAGCACGAGAGCCAGAAGGCGCCGCTGTTGTTTCAGAACCCGTTGAGGAAGTTTCACCTGAACCGAATGCTGCAGAATTGGCTGGGACTGTGGCTACTCCAGTTTCACGTCCCGACGTTGTTAAGCTCACTCCCGTGGTGGAGGAATCAACCGAAGTAGCCAGTGCTGCGGTCGAAGGACCCATTGCTGCAGGAGCTTTGTTGGCTGCCCCAAAGCTTGTAACAGACGAGGAGTTCCTCATCATTGAAGGACCCGCCGCGTTTGACCCATCAGACATTGATGCACAGATTGAAGAGTTGAATGCCCAAATTTCCGAAGAAAGCGGTGATTCAGAATCTGCAAGCGAGGAGGAATCTTCGTCTGAATCAGTTGCTGCTGAAGAACGTTTACCCTTTGATGCCGTGGAACTCACGCCGATTCACGAGGCTGACGAAAGCGAGCCCAATCTCGCGGAGGATTCGTTCGAGGACGTCGTCATAGCTGAGGAATCTGCTGCCTTGGAGGCATCTGCTGAAGCGACAACTTTAGCTCTCTCAGTGCCGTCAGTGGCTAAAGCGAGTACACCTATCCCGGCTACGGAAACCTTGGTGGCTAAAGAGGAAGAACAGGTGGCGAAAGCGGAGGCGGAAGCAGCTCCAGTAAAGGAAGAGCCCATCAATGAGATTGTGACGATAACAGAACTCTCAGAAAAGCCTTCACCCACCCCTATCTTAGAGCAGCCCTCGCTTGCAGCTAATGAGCTCCACGAAAAGCCCACCACGACTCTCGAGAAAGCCACCTTTGTAGACGTTGTGGAAGAAACAGAGCCTCCCATTCAGGATCTTTCTTCAGATGCCGCAGTAGCCCCAGAAGCTGTTCCTCTAGTAGAAGAATATAGTATCGTCAAAGAGGGAGCCGTTGTTATAGAAGCCGTTGCTGTCGAAGAAGAGCATTTAGCGGAAGCTTTTGTAACAGAGGAAGATTCAGTCTGCCGAGTCTTAACAGAAAAGAAGTTTGTTCCCAGTGGGCCTGCCCAGGCTGTTGTATCTCTCGATGAGCACTATACTTCTGAAGAGCCGGCCGTGGTCGAAGATATGGAAGTCGTCAAACGTGAGAAGCTGGTTGCAGGAGGTGTCAACGATGAAGCCAACAGTTATGACGTCGTAGGCGATCAACCCGCCGTTGTGGAAGAAATCGTGGACGCACCAGCTGAAGGGGAGCTGACTGTTTATCCATCTAACATTGCTGTATCTACGCCCGTGGAGCACGACGTGATTGAAGAGCCTGAAGTAATTGAGGAACCACCGGCTGAAAAGCAGGTTGACAAATTTCACGCTGTTGAAGTCATCAAGAAATATTCCGCGGAGGGGTTTCTAGCTCCTGCCGCTGAGACACCAGCCGTCACTCCAGAAGACACCACGGAGCTTATTGAGGCTGAAGAGTCTGCTGTGGCTAATGAGTCGCTTATCGAAGATCATGCCACTGAACCAGCTAAAGAGCCCGTTGCAGAGGCATCTGCTATTGAAGAACCACCTGGAAGTGTCAAAGAGCCTTCAACTCCTCCAGTCAATGAAGCGGCTAACCCACATGATATTCTTGAGAGCCCCGCTCCTACTATAGATCTCATTCCCGAGGCTACTGTTAGCGAAACACCCTTCCTAAAGGAAAAGGTCTCGCTATGTCAACCCGTAGATGCTATCTCGGTCATCGATGAAGACGCGACCGACGCCGCTGCTAAGATCACGGAACTTGCCGCTACTCCCGCAACTACTGCTGTGCTTGAAGAACACGAAAGAATGACGACTTACTCTGATGAACCTTCTGCTTCGACATTCGACAACGAAATAGAATGTCAGTGAGGAAGGTGGTGAATGCTCTCCGTTCTCAGAACCCTAACCCCAGCTGATAGTCACCCCAGCGAAATGCGAATTATTTACTCCGGCCCAAGGTCAGCTAATTTTTCCATCCATCGCCGTATATGCGAGTAATTAATTCTCAGGACTCGAAGTCATCCCCTTCAAGCTCCCGGAAAGTGTGCCTGCACTTGTTAAGGAAGGCTGATTGATAAATACCTTTTCCGTGTGTCTCTGACCATCCTTCAATTTTATTGGCACCTCGCCCCCTAACCAGCTCGACTCCTACATTTACCTGAATATGACCATTATCGGTCATTGTAATTATTATGGATGATCGTACCCCGGTGTTTATATACTGTCCTTCGTTCATTGTCCATCTTGGCCTATTTATTCCTCTTAACTCGCTTGGGATTTATCATACATACATTGCTAGTTATCTATCTCCCTCTTGTATATGCTGACCGAATATATGACGATTCAATAATCTTATGGCAAGATAGAAAGAAGGAATGTATTGTTTTAGATATAAGATGTGGATAATAATACAGCCAGAGGCAGAGCGATCGTTTTAGAAAGGAATTGCCTCAGAAATTTTTAGGAAACAGGGGTCTGCTCCAAATTCCAGTAACTCTCTGCATATTCGAGAATTGCACGATCAGAACTGAACTTGCCCATCTAACAGTGCAGGTTTAAGCAAGCAAACTATGTGTTGATACAAATTCGAAAACAGACCTTTGCAGTAGTCCTGATAGATTTCTTAATCCATTCATCACGATCAAGGTACGCGTCGTCAACCATAGCCAAGGCGGCGATGTATGAATCAAAATCATCGGTAAGGAGATAGTAATCTCCTTGACGGATGGTATTCAGGAGGCTGGACAATAATCAGAAACATATTAATGGATCGGATAGGAGTGCTCACGGTTCATATACACCACCGTCGCCGAACATGCCAGCCGAAACTTCGTTGAGGACCTTAGCGAGGGCAGGACATTTCTGCTCGATTGGGACGGGGTGATATGCGTGTTGATAACGAAGATCCTCAACAGCACTGAGCAAGAATCGTCAGTTACAAATGGAAGCTCATCGCTGCTACTTACGGTGTCAAATGACCAAAGAAGACTAAAAATGAATGTGAACATCGAGAGACGAGATACTGGGCAACATTACTCACAAACGTTATTCTCGCCAACCTCTTCAGCGATCTCAATGTTTGCACCATCTGGGTGTGATGTCAGAAAAAAGGAACGCGGCAACATACAATGTCTGATGCCTACCAACTGTACCAAGAAGGAGACCTCCATTCAAGCAGAACTTCATGTTCGAAGTACCCGAAGCTTCCGTCCCGGCAGTTGAGATGTGTTGGCTGATATCGGAGGCAGGAATCAAAACTTCTGCAAGAGATACAGAGTAGTCTGGCAGGAAGTAGAGCTGCAAGAAATCTTTGGTATCGGGGTCCGCGTTGATGACGTGGGCGACATTGACAATGAGACGAATGGTCTATAACAGCAATTTGATTTGAAACCTCAAGATTCTGCAGTGAAAAAAAATACATACGAGTTTGGCAATATAGTCTATGGAGGTATCGTCATGAGTACCATCATACTTAGGAACGTGCAATTTACTCACAAGCAGGGGCAGCCTTTCCAGCAAAGAATACGACTTTGCGGTTGCATTTACTCCTCTCGGCTGGAGTCATGCTCTTCAACGTGAGGTAGCGCTGTCCAGCAACTATTAGCTACAACGTGAAAGTATGCAAAACTGACATGACGCACGTGGATAACACCGAGAATGTTGAGAGTTTGACGCTGCAGATAATTAGTATTCCAATCTCACCAGTACGATAAATACCATACCTTGTATTCATGCAAACGCTGCGAACATCGTTCAGCGATCTGGAAGCCATAGGGTTATGTTATAATCATACCTTGATTTGAACATCGAACATAGCGTCCGTTCGAACAATCAACCCGAGAGTGGTCTGAACATGCCTAGCTAAACGCTCCTTGTTGCGCTGCTTAACAGCAGCCCATTGTTCCCTGAAATTCTTGTCTTCGGTGAAAGCAAGAAGGCCTTCAAGCTTGGTCAAATCCTTCAACCAGACCTTCTTTTCAATCTTCAGTGTCTTGGTAATTAGATCACTAAGTTCGTGGTTGCATTGATCGAGCCAGCGACGCGGAGTGACTGAAGTAAAATCAGCATTAATATAGCTACGCCCCAAAATACACACCTCCGTTTGTGACGTTACCGAACCTATCATAAAGTCAGAGCTCCGGAAGACTTAGAAATATTATTAAGCGTACTTGCTGACACCCTCGAACTCGACAAAGTCCTTAAGGATCGTGGTCCTCACCAATTCAGAGTGGAGCTAATATGGTATGAGCATAGCGCTTGAGCTTATATGAGATAATCGCTCACCTCAGCGACACCGTTCACCTTACGGCTACCTATAGATCCCCTCAGAAAGTCGTGTCAAATGCATAGACTATCACTACTTACCAATGCAGGCCAAGTGCGCCATTCTAACTTGTTTGGGATATCCCTCTGAAAAACGACTGTCAAACTTTGCTGTCTTTCGAAGACTGTCGAATATATACCTTCAATCAAGGACATTCTCGCGAGCCTGTCACGATCACCAGGGAACTTCTTCTCTACGGCTTGAAGGAAGTACATGTTCTGCACAGCTTATTCAGTCATGACTGCAAAGACAGGGATAATTAGACTCACGATATCGTAGATGATTTGCAAGTGTCTAATGGTCATATGTTGAGCAATTGAAAGAAGATGTAGTTTGACGATGAATATACCTCGGAAGAACATGCTCAACCAAGGGAACAGCCCATTTTTCTAAAGCTTCCTGTGAATTCTATCAATTACCCCTGCCTGACAAAAGTCCAGGGAACACGCACGGGCAAAACAGTATGGTTTGTGTAGAAGAAAGTGTTGGTAACAATTTGCCATGCTTGATTCCAAGAAAGCTCTTCCTCGTCGATGAGGATACGCATCAACTCGGGAATGGCGAGTGTAGGGTGAGTCTATAAACGATTAGATGAGTCCAAATTCAACGTGTTGCTCTCCTTACATCATTGAGCTGAATAGCAGCATCTAGACGATCATCAGAAACAATGAACCCAAGCATCGCATAAGAAACTTACAGTCAGGGAAATCAGTGATGGGCTTTCCAGTGTTCTTGAATCTGCGAAGAATATCTGCCAAACTAGCAGCAGTCCAGAAGCTTTGAAAATGTGAGAATATTGTCCATGTGAATAAAATGCGGGACAAACTATTGTTGCTTCAACCTCAACTCCTTGCCGACTTCAGCTTCGTTAGCCAAATCAGTCTAAAAAACCAAGTAAAAAATGCCTACAAGAACTGGAGAAAGAATGAACAACCAGGAAATAGGACATGAAATTATAACTGACGTATGATCGTTGGGGTACAAAACAGAAGTGATAGCCGCTGCGCTATTGGATGATTCGACGGCAGCCTCGTAGTTACCAGCTTCAGAAACAGTCAGAGGAGAAATGATTAAATATAGTTGAAAATGAAACTCACCATTGAACGAATTCAAATCAAACCCACGTTTGGGCTTGCTCTGCCAAAGTCGTAAATTGTTGGTGGTCTTGGTGTTGTAACCAGGAATCATGACATCATAAGCAACTGCCAAGACTTCTTGACCTCCGGACCAGGTGGCACGGCCACTGCCGTCACTTAAACGTTCAGCATGACCATAGAACCGCACTTCGTAAGTGACATCAAGACGAGGTAACTAATGATATGATCAGGTTTCTAGTCAATCAAAATCCGATTCGGAAAGGGTGAATCGTACCTCCCAAGGATTCTGGTGCTCTAGCCATGGATCAGGAGCCTAATTACGAAACGCATGAGGATCATGTATTGAACGAATTGCAACTCCTGATACAAACCTCAAGCTGATTCCCCTCTGGAGAGATGAGCTGTTGGAAAATACCATATTGGTACCTTAAACCATAACCCCAAACCGGGATTTCCTAAAATTTCGAATAAGGTGAGATATCTCCATGAACATTTCTGATGCAGTACCTGAGACGCAGAAGAATCAAGGTAACAAGCTGCCAAACGGCCTAGCCCACCATTACCAAGGGCAGCATCACGTTCTTTCTCAAGGAGATCTTCCATGTTGAAACCAAGTTTCTTGACACCCTCTTCGAATTGGCCCTTGAGGCCAAGGTTAAGAAGCTAAAAGTTCGAGGACATCAGGGGATGAGGTACAGAGACAGTTATGAGTGGTGATCTTACCGCGTTATCGAGAGTTCTGCCCATAAGGAATTCCAAAGAAAGATAGTAGGCACGTTTGGGATTTTTGCGTGTATAGCTGAGTTGAGTCTCATTCCAGTTGACCTGAAGGCAACAATGTCAGATTTGCAGTAATGCTGTTCGTCGGCTTAGACCCACGAGAAGATCATCCCTGACAGCGAGAGCAGCGGCCTCGTATGCACCAAGATCATCTGCTTTGATCAGTTTCTCATTACAAAGCATCAGCTGAGGGCAATCTACCAAGATTATAGGCCTGACGAGCAAGAGAAGTCTGGGCGTGATTAACAAAACTCTTCGTAATATCGGAGACATCTATCCAGGTTTGTTGAGTTGTCTGCGAGATCGATCAGGTTAATGCTTCAGACACACTTTTATCGACCCCACGCATGCCAGCTTTCCAAACCTCTTCTTCACCTTTGGGCCATTTCTCCTTACCAGTCACATCGACCTCAGGAAGGTAGCCTGTCAATATACGGAATTAGCCGCGGGTAATGACTCTTTAATCAAAGTCTCACCCGTGAGTGTACGAACGTGCCTCCTCGGCCGTTGGGGTTTCCCAATGGTCTTTGGGTCTATGGTAGAGGTCATCGCTAGGATGAGGGTGGGGAGGAGAAAAAACTAAAGGACGAGATTTAAGGTCCCTATTATATATGTCACAGACCAAACATGTGAAGCGATGGTGTGTTGTCCACTGCCGACGTCACGATCATCATCCAACACCCGTTTCTGGGTTCATTTCCACATCCTATCCCAATCAAACTGATTTTTCGATTCTCCTGTGTCAAATGTGTTGTTCCCATAGGCTTTCCACATCAAATACCTCGGCAGGCAGAGTGAAAATTTGCACGTTCAAGGGATACGGACGAGATGTCACTACGGTACCCGGGTTTACGGTTACATACCCGTAGAGCCCTGCACAACGAGGTCATCGCAGACCCCTTGAAGGAAAATAGGCAAAAATAATATATACTACGCAGATATCAGTAGAGAACTACCTATATTATATTAAACCTTAGGAGTAAAATCCTCGCTCCCTGAGATATTGACGATGCTCTGTCGCATGGGCAGCTACTGTCTTGTCGACTGATGCTCGCCAAACCGGGGTCGCAAACTATATCATCCGCAACAGTAAGCTACATCCCTCGGAAACACGGACCTAAACTCACGAAGGCAATCAGATCGTAGAATCCATCGACGATGAAATTGTTCTTTGGAGTTGCTCCGCGAGTTGATGCTCGAAAAATGTTGGTAATTAAATCGCCCGCTATGTGCGCCTCTCCTTTCACAACGCCTGGAAAGGAAAGTATGGTCAGTATGAACCGCTCTCAATTGCAACTACAATACTTGGTTAAGAAAAAATATAATAAGTGGAATAGTGCCTGAAAATGTCAGGGCAATTTAACTGGGGTCAAATGTGGATCCGGGCCGCGGTAAATCAAGGGGCTCATTAAAGCCTCTAATCACCAAAAGGCCAGAATACATACCCCAGAATAATGCTAATGCCGCCTGGTCGGGGGTAGCACCAGTGTCTGTTTCTTCAATTTTCAGGGTTATCTTCGGTTTCGTCTTGTTCTCCTCTTCATATCCCGGGGTATACATGGTCGGTGGAAAGTAAATGTGGACATTAATTCCATATAAAATCAACTCCGAATGTAAGCTATCGGCCAAAGCTGTAACATGCATTAGGCAAAGATTCTTTGAACCTGAACCTGGAGTAACTTACCCCGGAGAGCGTGTTTAGCGGGTGAATAAGATGCATATCCAATGATTGACATGAACCCTAAAGTGGACGAAACGAGAGTGATTTTCCCCTTTCTACCTTGCCTGACCATCTTTTTCGAGACAGCCTGTAGTCGACGTCAGTACAAGGTACTGGCACAAGCTTATAAAGACCCACCCAAGCAGTCCATGCCTGTATCCAATAACCATCGTTCATACCCTTGATCAAATCCTCTTCGGTCATTTCTACGAAGAACATGGGACGTGAAGCTCCAGCACACGTGAATGTAGCATCGGGTGTCTCCCCATTGTATGGTTCACAGACGGCCTCAAGAGCGTCGGTCGAGGCTTTGGCAGTATCTAACGCGAATGAATACGCGCGAAACTTCTGATTCGACGTCTGTCTTTCGGCCTAGAATGCCTCAAGTCAGAATAGGAGGCATAACGTGGCATGCAAGTTACTGCACCTCAATCTCCTTCAATGCCGCATCCAACTTTTTCTGTGTACGCGCAACAATGGAGATGTCTGCACCTTTTCGCGCGAGGATCTTCGCGAGGGAAAGTCCAAGCCCCGTACTGCCTCCCGTGATGTAACAATGCTACAGTGCCAAATGAATTAAAGGCGTGCATCAGGAGCTGAAGACAAACCTGGCCATCGGGGTTCCATTTTGACGAGAAAAGGCCGAACATGATCTGAGTGGATTATTCAAGTAGAAAGGAGTAGAAAGGACGAGTAAGCGGTGAATTGATGATGGCTGATGCCAAGCGAGGTCCGAGTATCGCACGCATCATAAGACTTGGATAATTGAAGAAAACCCGCTGCCACATGCTCAGGCAGCTCGGCGCTCTTCTATCTCTCGGAACCATACAAGACAATCACGAAGTTGACTTGAGGCACCGTTTCAGAATATCCGAAGTCGGAATACATCTTGTGGAGCGACATTTCCCTTTTGCCAACATAGGATCAATGAATTCTTCCGAGAACGAATTTCACTGAAAGGACTGTCTCATGACCCTCTTACCGAGGCATCTGTCGCCGCCCCCAAGCACATTCATGGACTTCCAAGCGCCTATGTCTCGCTGATCGTTCGGAAAATCAGCGCCATGAAATACCTACTATTCTGCAACTGGTTTCCCCGGAGAAATGTATAAAAACATGGTCCTCTCATCCTCGAAAAACCAGAACAAACATGAAAGTTTTATCTCTCGCTGCTCTTGCACTTCTCTCCCAGAGCGTTTCAGCTCACTACATTTGGAACAACCTCATCTATGGCAGTGGCTCAAGTAGAGTTGCCATCCGAATGCCCGTCAGCAACTCCCCCGTCGAAAATGTGTCTTCACTCGACATTCGTTGCAATGCCAACCCAGGCCAAGCTTCAGAAACTGTCTCAGTAGCTGCCGGCTCCAGTATCGGCTTCGACCTCGACAACACTATCTACCACCAAGGTCCCGCCGCTATCTACCTCGGCGCCGCTCCCGGTTCAGTCGCCAGTTGGGACGGTTCCGGTAACGCCTGGTTCAAGGTTCATCATTTCCCCCTTACTACTTAGAACTTAGTGCAGGTTATTGAATTCCTCGTGTGTGTTTGACAGATTGCCGAGTGGGGCGCCACTTTCAACCCATTCCAATTTACGGATTACAACCTAAACCGGTTGACGACTACCATCCCGGCAAACACTCCACCTGGAGAATACCTCGTTCGTATTGAACAAGTCGGTTTGCACGTCGCTGGTGCTCCCCAGTTTTACATATCTTGTGCGCAAATCAAAGTCACAGGTAATGGTAGTGGAAATCCATCCAAAGTCGCTATTCCAGGCTCTGGATATGCTACCGCCAGTGGTCAGTGTTTAAATTTACGATCTTTTGCGATTCGTCCTCAATTTTTTACTGGTAGACCCTGGCTTGACCGTCAATATCTACTACCCCATTCCTACTTCCTACACCGTCCCTGGACCAAGACCTTGGAGGGGGTGAATGTAGCTCAGTCAAATCGTAGTACTTATTTGTATGTGAACCACGGTGACATAAAACAGCAGGTGAATTATACTTCAAATACCTCTAGGAAAGATAAGCGGTGGTACATAAGAATTAGGACGCCCGGTCGCTTCCTCAATACAGCCGGAACAGCCTCACATGCTGAACAACGGTTTCCGAATAGTATCCTGTATACAAATCCTTTCCTCCGGCAGACACCTCTACATCTTGTCAGAAAGATCCGACAAACGTTCGACCTCTTCACGAGGTAGCGACGATACCGCCTTTCCGTCACCGGTCCATTGTTTCCATGCCATATATCAATCCTGCTTGCCTATCTGAAATGACCTTATCCTGATGGATGCTCCGTAATGTTTCAGGATATTGGGAACGAGTTCTTGACCTTGCTCGGTCTTAGGTCGCCCATCTTCGAACCATACTAAACGTTGTCCAAAGCGCCTCATCGGAGATCGGGCAGTTGTCGAGCATCACAAATTGTCTGCTTGAGAGTATAGATGTCACTGCCTAGAAATGACTCCAGGAGAGCAAAACCCGCACTATTTTTCAAATCGTGCCTCTGGTGATGTCAGGTAGTTCAGTAACGTTCCCGACTCTTAGGACATTACTGGTGAGCTGGTAACGTTGACTGTCGAAAATCACCGTTGAAGGAGCTGTCCCTCAGAAATGGCGGAATTATGAATGCAGCCGACGAGCATGGTGTAAGGGTGAGGGAGAGGCGATCGTCCTCCGCAACTTTCGACATTTATAGTCTCAGGCTCGCTTAGGTGCTCGTACGTACACTTCAGCGTCCTATTAATCAAGTTCGTGGGGTGAGGTAAAACAGAATGCTTGACGTGGTTACGTCTAGTGTCGGTGATGTGGTTGAAAGAAAAATTCGAGAGAGAGAGAAAGAGAAAGCCTGTTCACCTGTATGAACGTGTCGTGCATTTGGTGTAAAGTTGCCGTTGTTCTAGCGATCTGACTAGCCCAATCTGCACGCACACGTCGATTATCAGCAACTCTCAGACATGGAGAGGATACTGAAATCAGGAAACCCGATACTAGGAATAGATAGGACCCGTTTAGACATCGTGCAAAGAAGCGGTGGTGGATAGGAGTCTGAACATCAACAAAATCGGGTGGATGTGTGACGCTCCAATTTTTAGGAATGGCCAACTTGGCAGGGATCTCGCTAGTGTGTCGGTGTAGGAAACATTCAACGCATAGCCTTAAGGTTAACGAGTTTACCGTCTCGCTAATGTCGCGCCAGCCAAACAGTAGAAAGGCATCCAAACCCAGGTTTACAAAGGACTTTGAAATGTCCTTAGACCAATATATCGCCTAGCATTATCGTGTCAGTCCGTTGGGATAGCAGTTCTCCGTCTTCGACAGTTTCAAGTTGTGAAAGAATGAAATGACGGCCCATCAAACAACGGCGACCTAGTATCGGGGGGGTTGGTAGCCCCGGGTACCAAGAGTGGTTTCGCTCCCAGGCAAAGCATAAAAGGTCTCGTCATAACTTAGAAGAGTGTGCCCGGCAAGCCTCGGGCTAAGCACAAAGTCCCACCAAGTTCCCACGTCAAATTAAATCAGTGAACCACGCCACCTCAGTTTCTTTTTTTATACAACTTCTTGCAAGTCCGATCCTCGATCCCTCCACGTTTGTCCTTAAAAGTCGCATGGATCCGGGTACCAGGAAAAAGCGCAGATCCCGGTATCATGCCGGTGCCTGGTGCAGGAAGCCTTGCTTTGATCAAATTATGTTCGCCGTTAGACGATTTGATGATTATTTCTCATCTGAAAAGGTAGATAGTCGTATTTCAACTAACTCATAGTTCATTAATCGTCTTTAATCATGCTTTTGTGCGTAATTTACGTCGGTGAATAAATCTTCATAAGATTGATTACCTTAATTACAGCAAACCTGCCGTCATTTCCGTGACTTAGTTCTTCACACATTTTTCATAATGATGTGACAAGGGCGGTATAGAGTGAATATACTACATACTAAAAATATAACTGTTCGTCGGAGACTGGAAATCGGTCTGAACATTTCAACATGGATCTCTGTGTTGGATCCTCACGCTCATGCATCTAAGGCCCTAGAGAAATGATAGAATTCCGTTCTCCTAGAAGAATCATATCAAAGCTATTCGTCGTTCCAGTTTCGACAGGGCAAACGGCGGAAGGAGTAATTCGAACCGAATAAGGTTGCTCAAACACCCCAAATTTGACAAGTCATACCATCTTCTGTATATTTTGATACGAGCAGCATAAGCGTTTGTTGAAGTCGTGGATTGAAGAGAGAAGAGAGCGGCAATTCATCAAGTGTGGAGTGGAATCGGTGGATCGCCTGAGCCTGAAAAAGCCCGTATCATTAGTGTTCGTACAGTACTTATCATATGGTGCTCCAAGTTTATTACATGTAATCATATGTATGACAAGGGCAGTATCGAGTGATGGTGGGAAACTGGAAATCAGTATTATTCGAACCACGAGACGGTGTAGTACAGAGGCTTCTCAAACCCTTCTTTGATCTCATGCAGCTGGGTGTTAGGGTGGGCGGCAAAGCCACGAGTAATACCTTTCAGAGTTAGCCTTGAATGTTAATACCTATCTATCAGTTGCGTACCAGGCTCTTAGTCTTTGAATCGTGTTCAACACATGATTATCATCTTTCGCCCCTCGCACGATTGTTTTGCCTGTTCGCGTTTGCTAGTGACACATGCCACTGGTGGGAAGAAAGGATCGTCATTCAAAGAAAGGGATACAAATCTTCCGCACTAACCCCAGACAAGTGTGATAAATTTGCCAATGAGGTTCTTCATTGCATGAAGAACCATCAGGGTGAAAGTGAATCGATGAACACGGTATCAATCATGTCCGTGGTTGTTGGCCGTACACATGCATCAATTCGTCACAAAGGACTCCAAGGCTTCTTCTCGGCCTTGAAATTTGCCGATAAACTAAGAAATATATTTATTAGATCCCAAGACT
Source organism: Agaricus sinodeliciosus (assembly GCA_022315185.1). Lineage (NCBI taxonomy): Eukaryota > Fungi > Basidiomycota > Agaricomycetes > Agaricales > Agaricaceae > Agaricus > Agaricus sinodeliciosus. Next base: position 125,358 of record JAHTMV010000041.1, read on the forward strand.
TAGTATCTTCTCATGTACTTCAAGTTCTCATGTAAAGCTAGGATTGCTATCAGGCCCTCAGCCAATTAGCGAGCTCGAAACTGTCTATTTTTCAAGAGTTGTCCAGGCAAGCATCTCACCACAACACTTGTGAGAAAAGTTGACCGTAATTCCCGAAACCTGCTCGAGATCTTGATTCTTCTTTTTGATACACATTTCATTGTACCAATTTACAGCAACACTCAATCGATTTCATGTGCATGGCCCTTGCGGAATTCATTCATTCAAATAACCATGCCTTAGACTAGTGCTATATCTGTATCTGGTTCAATGAGTTTTTGGCTCTGCAACAAAGAAGTTTTTTAAAGTAAGCATGATTAAGTCCGCGAAGCATGGGAAGATCATGTAATACAGACAATCGAAGAGCGCTCTTCGGGGTCTATTCCTGATATCATTTACTTTGTCATGATGGTATGATGCGGGCTCGCTTGGTTTCGTACTAGGGCTTGGGCTTCGGAAAGAAGTGAGCCGGGCTTTCTCTATAGTACAGAACAAATCACTTTATTCGAGTTCTCCAAAAAGTACCACAATCATATTTCCGCCGCCAGTAACAATCATAAGTAGATGATTGTGGATTTATGAGGATACCTTCCCAACAATCTTCTTTATCTTCGAACCGAGGTTTGGAGATGGAAGAAAGCCGCCTGGTCAAAAAGCGTGTGGGAACCAATTGGTTCTGTGCCTTTCCTATTGCCCTCGGCAAATTGGAACTCCGAGCACATCAGACGACGGCAAGGACAGCCTTGTAATGAGCGTCGGCATCGGCAACATTTCGACACTTCCATTTTTCTGGATAATCGTTGATGTCGCTCTGCCGTTTTAGCACCCTCCTTTTTGAAGAGGAGAAACACAGCTCATCCATTAATTGTAATTAGTCTATCCGAATTTTATAGTCAGCCATCGAAAAAATGACTGCACCAGCCGCAAACAGTACCATTGAATTTAAATTCCGCTCAAACAGAGAGCCGCAGGCACCTTATGACAAAGCCGAGCCCTGGAAGTTTCGTGGGAATGCCTTACTTGGCCAGCTCGGCTCTGCTCTATTCTGTTCGGGCTTGAAGCTTGAATCTAGTAAGTTAGTATTACAAGCTTGCGTCTCATCGGGTTTTCTCCACCCTCACCCCATTTTCCCCAATCTCGTCTGTGAATCTGAAAAGGTGGCCAAGGTGACTAAAATACGTAGATAAACTTATACAGGCATAAGTACCAGACTACACGCAATATGAAAGGAAAAAGCTCACCTCAGTGTCAACGAGATTCGGTTGATCACTGAGGGACAAAAACGGGGGGCTGTGAGACATAAAGTTCCCCGATATAAACTGTACAGTTATGCCGGTAAAACTATACAGTTAGAAGTTGAAATTGACAGTAAAGAATGAAGAACGATCATGAAGAGAAAGGAAAGTCGGATGACCATAAAAGGAATACTAAGTTTATTGATGCGCATCATCACCTAATGTTGAAGCTCGTCCAATAGTGACAAAGATCATAACCGTCTTCTTTATCAAAGAAGGTAGAGACTGTATGAGCCGGGCTTTAGAGGGTATGAATGACTTGCTGCCACTGTATTGTTCCCCGTATGACGTATCCTTTATTGATAAAGATACTTCTGATGAAAACCATACAAATAACGCCTAATCTTGTTCGGAGATCGATGTTCCTTCGCCGTGGCGAAATCCGCGGAAGACCCTCTAATTTCGTCAGGCTGCCAGGAGAAGATTAGGGACTTAACGGATCTGATCAACTTGATCCATTTACTAATTACAGGTGGACGACCGGAGATAATTTACCATCACTAGGAGCATGCGACTGTAAAAACAAGCGATTGTCCCGGATTATCTAGTAATGTCAGTTTGCTCTTCCAAAATGGTATATTTTCCTACATGACGGGAATTGATGAGCTTGAAGTGACCTGGGAAAAACCGAACAAAAGGGTCATTCATTTGCCAGAAGACTCTTGTTCACCGAAATAATATGGCGTGGGTATTTTGGATTACCGAATGCCATCGCAAACGAATCGGTCCATAATAGGTGCCGGAGATTCAGGTTGAGATAGAGTGGGAGAAGACGGTAAGTTATTTTGAACGTACTCCTCTGATGCTTGCTGAAAATCAATACCTTCTTCAGTCGTGTATACAGAAGATTGCCATTCTTAGGACACGAAGACGACGTTCACAGGAATCAACGCCACCCGACTCGGAGACCCATGATAATTATCTTCCAGAAGACAGAAAACCCTAGCGTCTCCAAGTTCGCAGAGCGGTCTTTGTCCGGTATATAAGATTCTGGAGAGTCCTCATATTAACGGAACCAATATTCCAATCATGCCCAATTTTCTGGGTTTGCTGATATTGTCTATTTCCATCACTCCAGGATTATGCGCTGTGTATCAGCAGCTCAGCGACCTGAAACAAGACCGATTTGATTTTGTGGTTGTAGGAGGTTAGTACATCCCTGAAATTTACTACCCCCTCGTCATTACCTGACGTTTCTCTTGCTCTTAAGGAGGAACGGCGGGGGCCGTCGTGGCTAGCCGACTTTCTGAAGTGGAAAAATTTCAAGTCTTGGTTATCGAAGCAGGTCCTAGGTGATGCCCCGCACATAGTTTCAACTTACTTAACCTTCAGCTGATACCTGACTAGCAACGAAGGCGTCCTAACTTCTCAAGTTCCGCTTTTCGCTTTTGATATACAGGATTCTCCTTATGATTGGAATTTCACGACAACGCCTCAAAAGTTTGCAAACGGTCGGACAGTGTCATATTCTCGTGGATTCATGCTTGGCGGTACTAGTAGCACCGGTGGGTATCTGACCTTTTGCTTTTGCTTTTGCTTTTGCTTTGAAGCTGAATGCACTGCTTCGCCGACAGATTTGATGGTTTTTACACGTGGAACTGTGGATGATTATGACAGATGGGCGCGTGTTACAGGTGATCCGGGCTGGTCATGGGATCAGATGTTCCCTTATTTTATAAAGGTATGTATGGACTTTTGCCCTAGCTAGGGACGTAGAATTGATCACCGAACAGAATGAGCGTTTCACGCCGCCCACAGATGGCCGGAATATAACCGGGGAATACGACCCAACTATTCATGGTTTTGACGGGATGACGCTTGTCTCTCTAGTCAACGAAGTTCAGAACCCATTTGAGGACAATGTTTTCGCTGCTGCAGATGAACTTGGAGGTAATTTTCAATTCAATCTTGATATGAATAACGGGACACTCCTTGGTACCGGTGCGTGCTTCAAGCAATCATATGGTTGTGCATTGAACTAACGTAATTGCTTTGTATAGCATGGGTGCAAGGCACGAATGGTGGCGGAGAGAGGAGCAGTTCTGCTACGGCGTATCTAACACCCAAGATACTTGGGCGGAAAAACCTCCACGTTCTCCTAAATACTAGAACAATCCGGATTCAACGATCGAAAACTTCAAGCTCTGATGGTCCAGAGTTCGACAATGTTGAAGTGGTTGGTGATGGTTAGTCACAAACGTTCGCCTGAATGTGCATCGTTCGGCTTACTTAGTAATTTTAATAGGCGACAACCCACGCCTCTTCCGAGCTACAAAAGAAGTTATACTTTCAGCGGGTGCGATTGGCTCACCACAAATACTTTTCCATTCCGGAATTGGAGATGCTCAGGAACTGGAGTCAGTCGGCATCAAATCTCGTGTCAATTTGCCGAGTCTCGGGAAGAATCTTACAGACCATCCCTTCCTTATGATGTCCTTTGAAGCCAATACCACTGAACCAAAGTGCGTTCTTACTAGTCATTTTAATTGCTCTTGTAGCTGACCATATGTCAATTACAAGCGTTTTCGCTAATTCAACCCTCCTTGCAGAGGCGTTGGAAGAGTGGCATAATTCGAGAACAGGTCCTTTGGCGAATATCCCATCTGCTAATATCATATATGGTCGCCTCCCGACAAATTTGCCCGTCGATGATCCCAGCGCGGGGCCTAATACTGGTCATTGGGAACTCGTATTATCCCTAAACAGAAGACCTACAGCTACGCCTCAGGTTATAGCAGCAATTTCTATAGTCAGTCCAACCTCTCGTACGTAAAATCATATTCGTCAATGAGAATAGATAGATGCTCACTTCTCCATACCCAGGTGGGACACTTACAATCAACTCCTCTGACCCATTCGACTCTCCTCTCATTGATCCAGCATTCTTTGCAACTCCAGGCGACATTGCGATCGCGCGTGACGCAGTAAGAAACGTCCGCAAGTTTTTCACTGCCAAGTCATGGGAAGGGTACATAACATCCGAAACACCGCCATCAGCAGGCGCTGATTCCGATGATGAACTTGACGCTTTCATCAGTGGCAATTTCACAACTACTTGGCACCCAGGTTGTACGGCAATGATGTCACCTAAAGGAGCGGACTACGGAGTTGTGGATCCGGATTTGAAAGTGAAAGGCATACGGGGACTGAGAATTGTTGATGCCTCTGTAATGGTGAGTTTGAGTATATTCTCTCCCATTCGAATATGTCTGATGATTCCATCAAAAGCCTTTTCTCATCTCTGGCCATCTGCTAGCAGGGATATATGCGATTGGAGAGCGTGCTGCGGACATGATTAAACAAGATTGGATGAACTGAAGCGTCACCGGACGTGCTGAAGGAGAGCCGACGATAGAAACTTTAGATTATAAAGGATCCGCACAGGGGGCTGTCGAATATGTGGGAGTCCTAAGTCTCTCTCTGGTAAAAGCTAGTCTTATATTTGTTATACTCCTGCTTCAAGCAGATAACAATGTTCGCGCTGATATCAATATCTCGTGTTTGATCATAGAATCTGAGTATACGATTTGGATGAATGTTCTTTAGGACCTTTCGAATGGCATTACTGTACGCAGCTGGATTAGGCAAACGTAATTAGATCAAGCCCATTTTTGGTTTTCCGACATGGGCGTGGTGTTCCTGGGGGCCAGAAAATACAGGTCTAGATCTGCCGCCAAGCTTTGTGAGACAGGAGTCTGTGGAGAATATTGATGAAATTTAAAGGAACTAGACGGAAGGCAGCGAGCGCCGTCAACCTACTCACTGACTATGATTATGAAGGCAAGATGTTTATGGTTTATCTGATAAGATAACGTTTTTTTGTCGGGCTTAAAGATTGTTTACACGGCCAATGATTCTATTGGGTTCAACTTGAGTTGATGGAGCTTTGTGTTGAACGCGCGTTCACGCTGGAATCATCGCAAGTTCGTTAACGCAAGTTTAACTTCAAATTGATGCACTTGAGTTCAACTCAAGTTTAGGGGCTACCATACAAGGGGCGCGATTGGCTCTTGTCTTCCTTTATTGGGACTGATAGAGTTTCCAAATATAGTATGATAAATATTAATTATAATTCGATTATTATATAATATTTAAGAACAGATACGCTAACTGCTGCTACTACTTAGCTACAGGTGAGATAGGCGGACTCACGTTAAAACTACGGTACAAGGGACTGACTTCATAAGTTATCTAGCATGCATGTCGGTAAACATTTTTGAAAAGAGATTGAGCGGCAACTTACAGGGCCCACCATCATCCTGTCCACGACTTCGTTACAGGGGTGTCTCACTGAAACAACAAAGGCACTGGCGCAAACGCCAATATTATTGACTCATAAATGCAGAAAAGTGTAATGAACATACCACGTAAGTTGCCAAAAAGATATTGCAGCAACAGAAATAAAGAGAACAGGCAGAGAACAAGTGAATGGTATGAAGGAATGACTCGAACAACGAACGAGTTGAAATGTGAAACATAAGTTCAACTTCAGAATCCCACGCTCTCATTTATTCCCACACCGCAAGAGCTTATATCCACGTGATCTCCGACGAGTGGTTTGGACTCGGTGTTGTCGGATGTTTGTTGAATGTTGTTGTATAATTTGTATTATGTCATCAAGCTATGCACTTGAACGTGTAAAGAACTCAAGTCGAAGTCTCCATCAAAGGCCCCCTATCTCATATTGTATTCAACTCAAATTCCAGCCCCGAGTTGAACTCAAAACCGGCCAACTCAAGTTGAATCCAATAGAAGCTCTGGCCGTGTACGCAAGTCCAATGACGGGGGTAAGGGTGAAGAGAACAGAGCGCATACTAGAATGGACATATACGAGAATTATTTACACTGGGAGTTTCCTAAAATGGATTCTACCCTAGACCTAAGTCTAAGACTTTGGTAAAATACGAACTCCAAAGGTGAATCATATATTCTTTTTAGTTTCTTCCTTCATCTCGCGAAGAAACACATACGCGCATAGTCGCAAAACCCTCCTCCCCCTCCCTGAATTCTATCAAAGCCTCGTATGGCCCGGGCCATTTCTCCACTTTCCCGGGCCTATCTTTATCTTTATTAATCGGTTTATATTAGAAAATTTTTACGTGTTATCAACTAGAAATGTACTAGAGATAAGCACAAATATATGAACAGGCACCGGAGTACCGCACCTATGTCGTGCTACTCCATATCTAGAGCGATTTTACTCGAACCCTGAGAAAACCCCTGCTCATTGGTTGGGATGACATCCGGCGGGAATTATCCGCATGTGAATTCTCTTCCTGATACTATTTAACCCTGCTAGAGACATAATCCTCTAAATTACTCTCATTGAAATCTGCAATGCCAACACAAATAATAACCTCGCGACGTAGTATTCTAGCTTTGAACAAGCTCATTTTACGGAACTTGCGAGCCGTCATCCGAACTGTGCCAGCGATTACCAAGTGGCTTGCTATTTTATTATTCCTCATCAATTTCAGGTCATGGCCGTTAATGTGGCATTGTGAGTTATTTTTTTCTCGCCATCATCGCTTGAACTGATGCAAGACAAACTTCTGACCCGTAGTCCGCGTTTTCAAGCCTGTCTTCTTGATTCAGGCTAAAATCCGACTTTTGAAATGGAGGACTATGTTTTTGTCAAAGGAAGCTCGAGATGAGCGTGTTAATAGGTGGTTGGATGAGAATTTAACGCCCATTGGTGAAGACCCTCTGGAATTGGTAGTCGTCTGCAAGATGAGAGCGAGTAAGTCAGCTCTGAATTACTTCCGTGGCGACTTACGGACAAATGTTTTTGTAGTCATCGATGACTGCGATTATAATGGCCATTTGAGTAATTCCAGCTATGCCAAAGTACGCGCATAACAACACTTATTGGACCTGTCGCTGAGTTCGCATCAGACACTCGACAGTGCTCGGTTTGAAACAGCTCTTGCGATGTTCCCTAGATTTTTCAGCTGTGGTGGAAGGGTAGCTCTTGGAGGTGTGTATTTCATTTGGTTCGTTTCGATGTTTGAGTCACTGATACTGCTGCTTAGGGACTCATTTCACGTACCTTCGCGAGATACCTATGCTAGCCCAGTACGAAGTAAAGACAACGTTGGCTACCTGGAATCAGAAATGGGTGCGAATCCTACTGCATAAATTCCGCCCTGAATTGAATATGTGTCAGCTTTTTATTGTTCATAGATTCGTCAGTAAACCGAAAAGTAAAAAGTCGAAGAAAGCTGTAGATTCGCGAGCGAAGCAGACCAAGACTCCTGACGAGCCCATGAAAAATACCATTATGCCAGCTATTGCGACTCCAGTGGATGCCATGTACATACCATTCTCTTCCACGCCCAACAATGCTTCCACTCAAGAGACGTCCACCGCACTCAAAGCGGCAGCAACAAGTCTTGCCTCTAATGAAGAACCAGATGGTGCTACACTCCATACCATTGCCATCTCGGAAATGTGTTTCAAAATCGGTCGAATCACTGTTCCTCCAGCGCTAGTTCTCGCTGCCCATGGTTTCAGTGCACCTCCATCCGAATTTGGTTCATCACTTGCATCATATTCTTTAACGAATCCTCCTCCTCACTGGGCAAAAGTTAAAGCTTTGCTATCACTTCCCTTTGGTGGGAGTACGAAAACGTTAAGGGAGTTTTTGTCTGGCGGATGGAGGGATATACCAGAGAGTGATAGATGGTGGGACCAAGCTTTGTCTGGTGTCGTAGAACAAAAAAGGAAGGCAAGATGGGAGATTGTTGGTGGACTTAGATGCGGGATGGAGGGCGCGCAGGCTTTTACCTCGGTGTGATGCACTTATTAAGTCGAAGAAATTACTAGGCATTTGAATTTTTATAGATACTCAAGCACTGCCGCGCTATCTTTCCTAGAAATATTTATATCTAAACCTATTTGCGAGGTTTTGTGGATGACTAGTTTTTAAAGATTTGACGAGACAATTTATTTATTGTTCTCGCAGGTGCGCATGCGGGTGATGAATAAATAAAGGTATTCATGTCGAAGCTACTGAGGAGTTCTGAAGGGAACTTACAGAGTGTTAAGTATAGTCCCACATAAGCCACCAACAGCACCAGAGAGCCTAAGCGACCGACTTGCAAATATACGCTCTCGCTTTCAAGCTCTTAAAGTGGCATCCCAAGGACTTCATCATAACAATTCTATATTCAGCTTTGGGCACTTTGAAGGAGCGTGAATGCAAGATTGGAGTTCATAATAGAAATAGTGGCGGAACACGTAAACTGGGGATCCTCTCGGATTTCAGAGACTAATAATGATTTGCGAACTTATGCTTCCGGTCTCAGGCTGCATCAGGTTCAGATTCGGCACTCAATAATCGATATAAATAAGCATGCGGCACTTTGCTCGTAAAACAGAAAGACGTACTAATGTTACTGACCATGTAAAACCTGTGTCAAAAATTCACTACACGCGTTGGAATTGATTCTCGTATAACACATACTACACGGAGCTCCCTAGTTGCCTACGATCCCCCTCCGAAACATGATACAGGAACCAGTATGTCCATTCAGAGACGCCATCACCTGGATCGATCAATTGAAATTCTACAAAACAGTTTCCGGTCGAAGTAAAGAGAACCGTGACAAGATGGTCCGGAGATCGCATTTTCCAATTTCCTATTTGTTCCTGAGACCGTAGAATGCAGGAAATACACGCGGAAGAGTAAACTCCGGCTGCAGTCGCAAATTCGGTTGTCCAGTCCTCATCCAAGCCTTTTCCCCACTTTCCTGCCCGTTTATGCTGCACGACGCTGGTTTGTCAGGTTTTTTTTGCAGAAACAGATATTGAACTCACTTTGCAATTTGGGTTCCACGGATCAGGTAGATATGTTGCTGATGCAAGGGGACGACGGAACTGCATCCTGACTTCCCTGCTGACGAGAGAGTGCAAATGAAGCACCTTGAGGGGTATCTGCGTGAGTATACCATGTTTCATGAACTCGTGACGTTGAGATGCCTCCTAACGCGCGATTCAGCATCGCAACCATTCAAAGAATAGAAGAAGAAACTTGCGAAGACCGATTGTTGCAATTCCCGGAAAGGGAAAAGATTCCAATTATAACGATGCCATCGATTTGTTACAAGACGAATGCAGGCCTCAGTACAGAACGCCGTTTCCCCATCTCTGATCCCCTCCACCACATTTGAGATGGCCAGCTTGTACATAACCAACCTCGTTTTGTTGTCAGTCCATTCGGTTTCTTCATCAACAGGCCAAGTAAGCGAAATATTGGCCCCAGTGCCAGGGCCACGCACTAGCTCTCCTATCTCCGAAATATTGAAATCACGAATGGTATAATCCATATCCCGAGCATTCAAATTAATACCATCAGGGGCCTCCTTGAAAATCCTGAAAGTACAATGAAAATCGAGTTGGTAAGCTTCGTGTTCGATGTTGGAGGAAAAACCGGATATGTAGTCGATGAATGATTTGTGAAAACAGCGGATCATTGTCTTATGAGCTTTGTCGCGTCCAGGGACATCTAAAACAGACAGAAGATGACGAACGGCAGCATAAGCATCATCGCTCGTCATACCCAACCAATTACAAAGCACGAGAAAACTGGCTTTCCGAGGACGCCGTCCCCTTCTTGAATCCGGAATCAATGCCAACAAAATTTTTCGTGTGTTTACCATGATTTCTACCGGAACCTTGGATAGGATCTGTGCATACAATGCATCAAGTCGTGCCATCGGGTGTTTCTCTTGGGTGACATTACGCAGTGGGTGGGCATCGATGGCCTTTAACACGTCATTGAGCTGTGAGGTTGGATTTCCATACACGGGATCGCCAATGTATTTGATTACCGTATCGGCGAACACGAATAGCCCACCAGAAGCATTGGCCAATTTCCATAAATCTTGCCCCGGGGGCCACCGGGAATTGAGAGAAAACTCAGTTTGGATCTTCGTCAATTCACTACGAAGAAATTTTTCGACGTCGTTGCGGGCTTCGTTGGAGTCTACCAGGATTTCTTCCTTCTCATAGACTGCCTTGACATGACCTTGAGCAAAGAAGGATGTGATATGAGGCTCTGGGCGACTGGCAATGATCCATATGATGGGCGAGGAAGGATGCGTTGAACAGGAGTCAGAGATGAGGCGGAGAAGTTCTCGTTGAGTATGCGATTTGTCACATTCATCAAGACCATCAATGATGATCAAGATACGACCAACAGGATCCAGTAGGGAACAGTGTATAATGGGTTCGGTAACAAACTTTTCAAATTGTACTGACACTGATGATTGAAGAAGGGAAGGTTCACGAGTAATCTCGTGATCGATGAATTGACGATAAGGCTCACACTTGGCGGCGAGCTGATAGGCAAGCGTTATGATGGTTTTGATTCCATTGTTGCGACCATTGATGGAAAAGAAGATTGAGACACGCTTGGACACGGAAGGAAGAGGGGATTCGGCGACGTTCTGCATGATGGCCGACTTTCCAACTCCAGCGGCACCAACGACCCAGCGCACCTTCTTCTCGCCGACTGCATTGGCGATGAACTCTAGGCACCGTGCCAAGATGGCCAAACGGGTGCCTCGATGACATCGTGGGGGAGGATCACGAGCGGAGGAATCGAAGGCTGCCCCGGGTATTGTTTTCTCCAGGAGCTCTGCCATGACTAGGCAACTTCAGTAGAAGCAAGTGGCAATGGATCCAATAACTCTTACACTTATTCGAGCTGTTAATGATAGTGTTTGCATAACTATAATGGACTAACAGAAAGCAGTCAATATTGATACGGGTGAAAGTATACAATGGCTATGTTTCCCACCATGATTCATGTCACCTTCAACAGCCACGTTTCTTGATTCATATGTGTTCCGAGCGATATTGAGCGTGCCTGAATTTTCGTTTTGTAAATGTGGTGAATGCTAAGGACATTTCAGCGACTTTCGTTGACAAACGCAATCAGGGAACCTCACGATCAGTTGTGAAGAAGGCGAGGGCAGTTGCAAACCTATTGCGGGTGATCGCTGAGGTACAGCCAACAGGGTTTGGGAAGGGTACGTAGGGTGTATGGATGGCGGAGCAACCGAAATGCATGGGCTGAGTGCTTCCACAGAATTTGACTCAACTGGCCGAATGACTGGTGGTGAGTGGAGCGTGATTTGGCCAGCAGAATTATCGGAAATGTTTTGAGCAGCAGGAACGGAACTGCCTTGAGCTGGTTAACGATGAGTATCACATCAGGTTACCAATGGAAAAATCGTCTTGCCTTGCTTCGATGTACCAATTGGTGAGGAGGAACGAGAAGATGGAGAGACGCCAATCGCATTGCTTGAGTCCGCTGGTGACTGGGGTGAATGTGAACGTCCAAAACGCATGAACGCAGGGAGATACAACGAGAATTTGGGCATTGGAACACCGTGGATAGGAAGATAGAAGATAACGTGTCCGAAGACGCCCAACGCCCAGCCCTAGAATAGCTCGACACGAGGCATCTCGTGTATGTTCTACTTTGCACAACTAGGTTGGTGGATTATCCAAGCAGTGACTTCTGACTAAAGTCGCTGCATCCTAGTACGCGGTCATCAAGAGGTCATTCTGCCAGTAATGGCGAGGTTCACCAAGCTTACCACCTAGATTAATTAGCAAGTCAATGTGGCTTACCTTTAGTCTGGAGATTTTCGGCTGGATCCGCACCGCAGGAAACATGCCGGGCAAGTGATTTATTGTCGACAACGCCGCCGAGTAAGCCGAGTGTGCCATCAGTGTGCCATACGCTGCTCAGCAGTCATTAATTCATTCCCCGCCCTCTGCCTTTATCCTTCAAACGACCCCAAACGTATGTCCTTCCTCTCCCCAAAATCTTCAGCGTACTGCAGGAGTGACCTCGGAAGACAATGGCAAGGTACGCTATGCTGATACCGCTTGCGTTTCCCCTGTCTGTTCAAGGGATTTTCATATTTTACGAATTAGGTCGAGGATAAGAAGTTGAGTACAGTATAGCCCATGGTTTCGTTTCAGAGACTGCGGCATACATTTTCTTTTGAAAACTTGCTCTCTGGGACATATTGACTTTTCGGTCTTTTCTTATTACTGGTTTAAAAGACATCGGGTCGAAAAGCGAATTTCTTGGCGTATTTTAAGCAATTGTGATGCAAAGCCAATGCGAGAATGATCACGACTGTCGGTCGAATCAAATAAGTGTAATGGACGTGGAATTGCCTAGCAGTTCAGCATTTTCTTCGACATTCCCTTGGACACCTCTTTTCTCCCTCATGCTTGTGATCATCCATGTACCCTTGCTCCCTCATATTTTGGCGAGAAATTCGATAATACAATGAAGTATATCTAACGATTTGAAAGTTCAATACTCTCGCCTTCGGGCTTGCATCAATCAAGTAGAGACCCAACCATCATTTCAAGTGTGCGACATTTTTCACAGCATAGTAAAACGCATACTAACGTTCCGATGTGCATTGGTACGTGTTTCGAACATTCATTTTACATATTTTAATCAATGAGAATCGAATATTGCACAAAAATGTTGATATCTGATCATATACTACACCGAGCCCCCTAAATTTCTACGTGCTTCCTCCGTAAAAATATACACAACCCAATATGTCCATTCCGACACGCCATCATTCGGATCGATGAATTGAAATTCCACAAAACATTCTCCAGTTGAAGTAAACAGGATCGTCACAAAGTGATTCGGAGACTGGGTCTAGTTGCTGTTCAAGCCGTTCAATGCAGGAAGAACATCTTTCAAAAAGGCCACTGGTTAAATCGAACTCAGTGATCCAATCTTCTTCCTTGTTTTCTCCCCGGTCGCCTGCGCGTTTATGCTGAACGGCACTACTAAGTTTGTTTGGTTTATTGCAGCCATAAATATTTGACTCGCTGTACAAGATACGTTCCATGGATCAGACAGATTTGTCGCTGTTGGAGCGGGACGACGGAACTGCAATCTCGTGCTGTACTCTGCTTAAGAATGCCCTTTTTCATAAATGCGTGGCGTCGAGAACTCTCCTAAAGCATGCTTTCAGCATTACGACGACATAAGGAATGAAAGAAGAAACTTGCCAACACCAAATTCCGTAACTCCTGATAAGGAAAACCAGTTGAAACATAGAATTTAAATCGAGATGGTGCGAGGCGAACGCGGAACTCAGTACAGAAGGCAGACTCTCCTTTTCTGATCCCCTCTACGACATTCCCAATGGCTAATTTATACATTTCTCAACCTCGTTCTATTGTCATCCCAGTCATTAACTTCCCCAATGGACCAAGTAAGCGAGATATTGCCACCTTTACCGGGGCCACGCGCTGGATCTCCCACCGCAAAGAAGTGGGAATCATGAAGGGTATAATTCATATCACCGAAATCAACACCGTCAGGAGCCTGCTCGAGGATTCTGAGGGCACATTGAACCTCGAGTTGGTAAGCTTCATGTTCGGTATCGGAGGAAAACCCGGACCAAGCGGAGTCAGATATGTAGTCGATGAATGATTTGTGAAAAGACCGGAACATCGCCTTATGAGCTTGGTCACGTCTGGGGGCATTTAAAACGGAAAGAAGATGACGAATGGCAGCATAAACATCATCATACGTCATACTCAACCAATTGCAAAACACGAGGAAGTTGGTTTTCCAAAGGCTCTGTCCCCTTCTTGAATTCCAGACCAATGCCAACAAGATTTTTCGCGTGTTTACCATGACTCTCTTTGGAACCTTGGAGAGAATTTGAGCGTACAATGCATCAAGTCGTGCCATGGGATGGTCATCTTTGGGACATTAGGCAGCGGATGAGCATTGATGACCCTAATTACATCACTGAGCTGCAAAGTCGGATTTCCAATCGTAGGGTCTCCAATATACTTAATTACCGTATCGGCATACACAAATAGCCCACTCGCAGCATTAGCCAGTTTCCATAACTCCTGCTCCGGAGGCCACTGCGACTGGGGAGTGAGAGAAAATTCGATCCGAATCCTTGTCAACTCGTTACGAAGAAATTTTTCGACATCACCGCGAGCTTCGTCGGAGTCAACCAGAATTTCCTCTTTCTCGTAGACTGCTTTCACATGGCCTTGAGCAAAGAAGGATGTGATGTGAGGCTCCGGGCGACTAGCAATGATCCATACAAGGGGCGACGATGGATATTTTAAGCAGGCGTCAGAGATGAGCTGGAGAAGCTCTCGCTGTGTGTGCGACTTGTCACATTCATCAAGACCATCAATGATGATCAAGACACGACCAAGAGGATTTAGTTGAGGGTGATGGACGAAGGGTTCAATGATAAACTTCTTGAACTGCACTGGTAACGACGATTGAGGGAGGGATGGGTCACGAGTAATCTCGTGTTCAATGAATTGACGGTAAGGCTCACACTTGGTAGCGAGCTGAAAGGCAAGCGTCATAATGGTTTTGGTTCCGTCATTGCGTCCGTTGATGAAAAAGAAGATCGAGGCACGGCCGGACACAGAAGGAAGAGGGGATTTGGCGATGTCCCGCATGATGGCCGACTTTCCGACTCCAGCTGCGCCAACGATCCAGCGCGTTTTTCTCTCGCCTATTGCAGTTGGCGATGAATACTAGGCATCGTGCTAATATGGCCAAGCGGTTTCCAGGATGACATCGTGGAGGTGGATCACGAGCGGAAGAATCAAACGCTGCCCCAAGTATTGTTTTCTCCAATAGCTTTTCCATGACTAGACTGTATCAGTATAAGTAAAACTACGATGGTAAATGACTCTTATACATGTTCGAGTTGTTTATATAATTACAATTGACTGGCAGAAAATAGTCAATATTTATACGGCATTGAAGCATGTGCGACATCTCTTACTATGATTCATGTCGCCTTCGACAGAGACATTTCTTGATTGATGGGTGTTCCGAACATAGAGAATGCCAGAATTTCCTTCCTGTGGTTGCTGACGCAGAGATGTCCGGCAAAATTTTAGCGACTCTCATAGAAAGGTCGAGCGAGGGGGGTCTCACAGGTGGTCGTTGAGAAGGCGAGGACAGTTGTGGACCCGTCACAGGTTTGGGTACAACCCACGGGTCTCGAGATTGAAATGGGTCGGACTCTGTGATTCGGGAGGCAGACGCGGAGTGGACAGGTGGGAGAGCAACCGAACTGGAAAGGCAGTGCAGTGCGTTCGCGGAGAATCTGATTTGACTAGAGGGGTGGCTTCTTGAAACTCATAGTTGACTTGACTAGCGGAATCAAAGGAAATGTCTTGAGCAATTGCAACAGGTTGCTGTGACGTATGAAGTTCTGGGGAGGGACGAGAGGATGAAGGGACGCCCGCTGCATCCCTGGAGTCTGGTGCTGGTGGCTGTGGTGATTGTGAACGTCCAATACACAAGAGCCGAGGCAGATGCAGCAAGGCTTTCGGCATTAGATCACAGCGTATGGGATGAAAGAAGGCGTCGTTTGACTGTCAAACGACGCTCCACTGTCCAGCTTAAGAATATCATGTCACTTTGTTCTGCTTTGCACAGCCAAGAGGATACTCTAGTTCAAGCGGTGATTTCCGACGCAAAGGTGGTCCTTTTCTCATTGAATCATTCCCACGATGCATATTGCGCGAAGGATGGGGATGATCATTGTGCGCATGTGCATTGGTACTATAACGTTCAGGGCACAAGATCGTCAATCAATTAATCAATGATCACTTCTTGCTATTGTAAAAACCTCTCATTAAACTCGTTCAGTGGACAGAGCATTAACTCGAGTGAAATGGTGCTTGTTCCCCCCCCCCCCCCAAAATCGTTAGCGATGCTAAATTATCTGGACAATCGCATGTAGTAGGAATCAGGCGTTCCCCTCCCATCGAAGGACCCTACTCGGAAGACACCCGATCATCAACTACACGGTGCTCCCTAAATTTCTCCGTCCCTCCTTCGAAATTTCATGCACAAGCCAGTATGTCCACTCTGACACCCCATCATCGGGATCAATGAATTGAAATTCCACAAAAACATGTTCGTGTCGAAGTAAACAAAATCCTGGCAGGACGGTCCGGAGATCGTGTTTTCCAATGATCGAGTTGCTGCTCCAATCGTTCACAGCTGTGATAGACGATGATGCAGAGGCGGCTGGAAGCACTTCAGCGACTTTCACTGACAGGTCAAGTGATGGAATCTTACAGTTGGTGGCTGAAAGGCGGGGACGGCTGTAAACATGCCGCAGGTGACCGCTGGGATACAACCAGTAGATCTTGATGCTGAACTGGATCAGAATCTGTGGTTTGGGAAGGTGACGATGGATTTAAAGGTGGAGGAGCAACAACAAAGTGTGGGCCGAGCGCTGGTGCGGAATTTGATTTTGCTAGCGAATTGACTGGTTGTGAATCGTGGGTGAGCTGGCTATCAGAATCACCGGAAATGCATTGAGCAGCAGCAACAGGATTACCTTGAGCCAATTGATCATGAGTATCGGATCAGGGTACCAATAGAAATAAACATGCCTTGCTGCACATCTGCCGAGTTGTGGGGACGGACAAGACAATGGAGAGACGCCAATTGCATTGCTGGAGTCCGCCCGGGGTGGATTTTGTGAACGTGAACGTCCAGAGTGGAAGAACCGAGAGAGATGCAGTGAGAATTTGGGCACTGAATTATGGTGGATGATAGGACGAAAGAAGGCACCACATCGAATAGCGCCCGACTGACCTGTTTGAGGATAGCTCGACACGACGCATGTTCTATTTCACACAGCCAGGTGGATAGTCCTATCGGTGACTTCCGAGGGTCCATTGACGCCCAGGTTAAGTTGGGAAGGTCGAATGTGCATTTTTGTAAGCGCTTGGAATTATCTTGAACCTGTCCTGTCATAAGATCTGCCAATAACAAGGTCAACCAAGGTCATTAACTACACCCAAATCTGACTTTTCGTTGATCTTGACCTTTCATGAAGCAGTTTGAGCAAAGGAAGTAGCCATAATCGGCAAGATCAAATCATAAATGCCACGGGATCGTGCAGGGTGTTCGCTGATGCCACCGAGTGTGCCGTACACCCAACGTTTGTTCCCCGCCCTCTATCTCTGTCCCTCAGCGCTCATTGAGTCCCAATCGCATCTGTCTTCTTGCTGGTCCATGCATCAAATTCGTTTCAATCGACTACAGCAGGCACGACATTGCCCGTCATTCCTCACCGTCGCGACGAAAATGGTTTTCCAGTCCTCGGCCTTGCCCGCTCCCCAGTTGCCTGCTCGTTTATGCTGCACAGCACCGATTTATCAAGTTCGTTGCAGACACAAATATTTGACTCACTGTACAAGATCGGTTCCAAGGATG
The DNA here is from genome assembly GCA_022315185.1 of Agaricus sinodeliciosus. Classification (NCBI taxonomy): domain Eukaryota; kingdom Fungi; phylum Basidiomycota; class Agaricomycetes; order Agaricales; family Agaricaceae; genus Agaricus; species Agaricus sinodeliciosus. Next base: position 142,980 of record JAHTMV010000041.1, read on the forward strand.
AGATAGATTTGTCGCTGTTGCAGTGGGATGATGGAACCACAACCTAACCTGCTCTGTGATATTGGTAAAATCAAGCACCTTGACAGGTACCTGCTTCAATATGCCACGTTTTATTGAGTTATGGTGTTGAGATCTCTCCTAAAGTAAAGTTTCAGCATCACAACCACATGAAGAATAGAAGAAGAAACTTGCAAACACCATGTTTTGCAATCCCCGGTATGGAAAACCAAAGATATCATAGCTATAAAACCGAGATGCTACAAGGCGAATGCAGGACTCAGTGCAGAAGGCTGATTCGCCTTGTTTAATCCCCTCCACAACATTTAAGACAGCTGATCTATACATTTGCAACCTCGTTCTGTTGTCATTCCAGTTGACTTCTTCATCAACAGGCCAAGCAAGTGAAATATTTCCACCTGCGCCGGTACCACGCGCTAGAGTACCGTACCGGGCGGAGCTGGACCCACGAATGTTATAATCCATACCATCAGAATTAATGCCATCAGGAGCCTGCTCGAGTATTCTGAGGGCATACTAAACCTCAAGTAGGTAAGCTTCGTGTTTGATATCGGAGGAAAATCCGGATCGTGTGAAGTCGGATATGTAATCGACGAATGATTTATGAAAAGACCGGAGCTTTAGCTTATGAGCCTCGTCGCGTGGAGGAGCATCCAAAACAGCACTTAGAAGACGAATGGCAGCATAGGCATCATCGCACGTCATATCCAACCAGTTACAAAATATGATGAAGTTTTCTTTCCGAAGATACTCTTTCGTGTTTGAATTCCAAACCAATGCCAACAACATTTTTCGCGTGTTTGCCATGACTCGCTTTGGAACCTTGGAAATAATATGAGCGTACAACGCATCAAGTCGTGCCATCGGGTGCTCCTCTTGTGGGACATCAGGCAGTGGATGGGCATCAATGGCCTCGAGTACATCATTGAGCTGCGACTTTGGGTTTTCAAACGTGCGGTTGCCAATGTATCTGATAACCGTATCAGCGAACATGAATAGGCCACCTGAAGCATTAGCCAGTTTCCATAACTCCTGCTCTAGAGGCCACTGCGACCGGGGATTGAGAGAAAATTCTTTTTGAATCCTTGCCAATTCGTTACGAAGAAATCTTTCGACATCATCGCGAGCTTCATCGGAGTCAATCAGAATTTCCTCCTTCTTGTAGACTGCTTTTACATCGTCTTCAGCAAAGAAGGATGTGATGTGAGGCTCCGGGCGACTGGCAATCATCCATACAATGGGAGAGGACGGACGCGTGGCACAGGCAAGAGAGATAAGCCGGAGAAGCTCTAGTTGAGTGTCTGACCTGTTACATTCATCGAGGCCGTCAATGATGATCAAAACACGACCAAGAGAATTAAGTTGGGGGTGGTGGACGAAGGGTCCAATAATAAACTTCTTGAACTGCACGGAGAGCGACGATTGAAGAAGGGACGGCTTACGAGTAATCTCGTACTCGATGAGCGCGCGATAAAGCTCGCAGCTGGCAGCAAGCTGATAAGCAAGTGTTACAATGGCTTTGGCTCCATCGTTGCGATCGTTGATAGAAAAAAAAGACTGAAGCACCAGGGGACTCGGAGGAAAAAGAGGAATCAGCGACATTCTGCATAATGGCCGACTTTCCGACTCCAGCTTTACCAACCACCCAGCGCACCTTCCTCTCGCCGACTGCATTGGCGATGAACTCGAGGCAGCGTGCCAAGATGGCCAAGCGAGTTCCGGGATGACATCGCGGAGGTGGATCACGAGCGGAAGAATCGAACGCAGCACCAGGAATCGTTTTCTCCAGGAGCTCTGCCATGACTACGCCGTGTCAGTAAAAGTAAGGTGATGATGGAGATAACTCGTACACTTATTCGAGCTGTTGATGACAGTGTTTGAGTAGCTGAATAGCATAAAGTAATCAATATTGATATAGCGTGTACTTATGTGAACGGCATGTCTCTCACCATGATGCCCGACCCCTTGAACAGATACGTTTCTCGATTCATGAGTGTTCTGAATATAGATCGTGCCTGAATTTCCATCCTGCCGTGGAGGTGGCTAGGGACTTTTCAGCGATTTTTACCCACAGGTCAAAGTGGAGAATCTCACAGTCGATTGTTGAGAAAGGAAGGACGTTTGTGAGCCTGTCACAGACGACCGCCCGGGTACAACCAATAGATCTTGGTGCTGTAATGGATCCGAGTCTGTGGTTTGGGAGGGTGGCACGGGGTTTATAAGTGGGGGAGGAACCGAACTGGATGGGGTTGGGGGTGGGCGTCTGTGCGGTATTTGGTTCAACTAGCGAGCTAATGAGTTGTTGGCCGGGATGAAATTGTCCAGCAGAATCGTTGGAAATGTTTGGGAGCAGCGGTAACGGGACCGCCTTGACCTAATAAACGATGAGTATTGAAATCCGATACCAATGAACACAATCATGCCTTGCTGTGATAGACCATGCTCCGGGGAAGGACGAGAAGATGAGGAGACTACATTTGCGTTGTCGGGGTTGGCTTGCGGTGGCTTTGGCGAAGGCGAGCGTCCAAAGCGCCAGAACCGAGAAAGGGGCATGGGAACACGGTGGAAAGGAAGAAAGAAGGCACCGCAATTTTCGCTTAGTTTCTTCAGTGTGTTTAAAACCTAAAGTATTACCCGTGGCAAATTTCAGCTGTCGCCCAGCTGTCTGACTCTTAGAAATATCTCGACACGAGGCAAGCCACATTTGTTCTACTTTGCACAGTCAGGCAGATTGTGGAAGTGGTCCAAGATAAGTCGATTTCAATGCATTGCAACCTAGGCCGTGGAGGGTAGAGTCTGCGGTTTTGGAAGTCCTAGGAAGGCCGCTCCGATAGTGATAAGGTCAACCGAACATACTACCTAAGCTAAGTAGCATGCAAATGGCACGTGTTCAAGGGCCCAGTAGGAATAGTTGCTCACAATTCGCTGATCCAGGGAGGCGTTTGCCTCATTGTCGGAATAAAAGCCTATCCCAAACTTATGACAGATATCCCGATTGACAAGTCGCCTTCTATCCCAGACTTTCTCGCAGAACATGCTGTATGAACTGAACAGATCTATGAGCAAAATTATACAAACAAGCAGGTAAGAGCAAAAAGTCTGTATACTTATATACACATCCGTATGCATCACGATGCTCTAGATATACGGAGGCCCAAGAACTAAAAACCAAAAAAAAATCACCATCAACAAATACGTAAAATAACAAAAGGAATCGGAACGTACCTTGTCTAAAAACACCAAGGGTAAATTCCACCACTAACAAAAGCACACCACCACCAGGTGCAAGTCGGAGTACCTTGGGTATAAATCCTTTGTATAACGACGCGAAACCCTCTTCACGTAGCATGGTAGCAATAGCTGGGTATGTCCAGTTATATTTCGGCTTGACGCCTGGTATGCGTTCGGCTCCTTGTATACGCGATTTTACAACCTGATTCGACGAGTCAATTTATTGTTTACGCAAATGCGCATGCCGGGGATGAATAAATAGGGATACTCACGTCGAAGCTAGCGAGAACTTTAGAATCGAGTAGTACGGAATGGAAGAACGGGCTTACGGAGTATTAAGCATGGTACCACATAAACCACCAACAGCACCAGAAACAAAATTGTTGAAAAGTTCATCCTTGGACGTCTTATGACAAAGGTAAGAATCATTTTGTAATGCTCATATAATGACGTACTTTCGGTTTGGGAAGTATTCCCTTCACGGTGAAGATGCACCCAAAATACCCGCCATTCCACCAGAAATGACTGATTGCGCGCATTAGTACCTCAGTAAATATTCGAGGTGAATTTACTGACCGCCAGAATGTAGACTCCATGCCAGCATAGAGACCAAGGACACCTTCCTTTTGAATGACTTGCTTCACGACGTCCATCGGGCCTTTAAACGTGCTCGCCTTGTCTTGAAGTCTATCCCAACGTCAAGGTTTGTAAATACCGATTCCAAAACTGGCACAAACTTGATTTTGACAAGCTCGAATGGTACAACGACCACACTTTCCTATTCCTGCGTGTCAAAACACGAGTTATTTTTGCTCACAGCGAACGCACCGTAGCACCAGCACTGCAACCTGTAAGAATCGACAGGTTCTGCGTCATTTTGCTTTCGCCCGACCATTCGATGTAACGCTTTCCCCAAAAATCGTTACTCGCGCTTTATCCGCGCATTCGCGTGTAAGAATTAGGCTTTGTCCGTTCATCGAAGGATTCCGACTGAACGTACAATTTGACAGCACGCTTAGGGGCTTCGAGTAAAAGGGGAGGAACGAGACCTTGTGGAAATGAGAGTGAGAAATGGGCCGACTCCTGGCCGAAAAATGAGATTTACCCCGATAAAGCCGACCAACGCTGGGTTGAAAATTGTTGTCAAGCGGGGAAAGGGGAGGAGCAACGGGAGGCGTACCCTTCTTGTTTGACGATAGAAGACAGTGTTCCGACGAGACCTTGGGACTTGCCGGTGTCTAGTTGCATACGGGTTTTTACCTAGGATGATGTTCGTGTGACTACATGGCAGAAGGGAATCTAAGAAGTATGACGACGACGTACGACATCTAGAGATACAAGTAAAGCAGGAGAACAATGCAACAAGTGACCAACATACCAAGAGGATAGAAGGTAAGAATCTCAGAGATTCCAGCAATTGCCCCAGCCGCAAAGTTGGCAATGAAGGGAAGGGCTTTTGGAGGAGTTTGCTCAGCAGAAACGACGAGTAGAATAGGCGAAAACATACGCTTTGGCTTGTGTTCAGCCGACATTGCTGGTGGTAGTGGCAGAGGGAAAAAGTGCGAGATGTTCCGACGCTGGGTAAGATCCTGCCTGCTTTTGATCTGCTTCCGGCTCTCCGCCGGATTTATCGGTTGTCACGCAATCAGTGACCAGCGTGATTGCTGTTGGGGTGTGACATGCCATCTAGGATGCACGATGGTCTACATCCACTCCTGGGCCGAGTTCCAGGATGCGGCAGAGGCTCTCTACGCAAGATCCCCAAACACCGTCAGTTCTGGCTTACTGAGTCTTTTATTTCATACTCATACCAGTCCCAGGCACGCTATGTCGTGAAGTGGAAATCGACAGAGGGAAAACTCGTGTTGAAAATCACCGATGATGCCACCGTGCGTCTGTTTTCGTGTTTCTGTCATGCTACCAGACTCATCACCCCATCACTGAAGTGTCTTAAATTCAAGACCTATTCTTCGATCTTCCTCAACAGATTCGAGGCTTTAAATCTCTCGTTGATCGACAAAATGCAAAATAGACGCAAAGAGCCACCAAAACCCATGCCAGAGCAGCCTCCTCCCGCAGTCGAAAGTGTACCCGAGACAGCAGCCCCTTCCATTCCCATTCAGTCTGCTCCTACTGCCGGTGGCGTCAAGAAGAAAAAGCCTAAAAAGAAGAAATAGATTGGATAACTTTTCGGGCGTTTCCTCGTCCTTTTCAATCTTCCTTTCTAAAACAGTCTTGTAGCAGTGATGGTGAGAGTCTACTAGTCAAATCAGATCTATAATCCTTACTTATCCCTGTTCATTCAGTATCTAATAGCACCCACAATCCATGTCTTTTCTGTTGCGAAAGGTGAACACGCTTTTCAAATTCCCAATAATATTCTTTATCATCCATCTCCCTCCTTGCGGATGAGCACGATGGCCTCAGATGTCGCTGTACTTCAAGTTGATAAACGAGAACACTCTATTACTGTTCGGTAAGTCCCGCGCATCAGGCTACTTGACACCCCATGTCGTTGACAGCAATTGGTCGGGAACGCGATTAATCGAATGTGCACTAACTAACTTCGGGACATAATCCTATACTCCTTCTATAAAGTTTTAGGCCTCTACACTCTTCGGTAGTTGTAAAAGAGCTACTACACGACAAAGCCTACGAATCATCCGAAACCTTGGACATTCCTTCATCTGCCGGACCTGTGCGCGCAGGCAGTTTCGCAACAATACAGACACTAAAATAGAATATTTCTTCTTGAGCCTCGTTACCGAGCTCAGTGTACGGCGTCATTCCCGTTAGATTGTCAGTTGGTTTAGTAACCCAGTGAATATTGATCGAGCGCGACTTGTACGCTTTGATGTTTTTCACGTAGCCTTCTTCCCAAATTGATCTCTCTTCATCCATCTTGATCTCCTTCTCTGCTTGCCTATATTTCCATACGATGCGCGCCCCCATGTTCATGAGGTACGATAATGGCTTTTGATAATTCGCATCATCTTCGCGTTCACCACGAATGATACCTGGATACATAACCCAGAAATAAGCAGACCCGCTAAAAATGTTACTTGAGTTGTACAAGATTTGAAGCGCAGGGCGGAGACGCAATTCGGTGAGCGAATGATATAGCAGTGCGTCTGGTCCTTTGAGATACCCTTGCCACTTTTCCCGGAATTCAGTATTAGCACCTTCGTATCCTTCCACTTTCATGGGATAACGATGCTCAAGCCCAAAACCCAAATATTTATCCTCTTTGCGAAAATTTGCATCGTTCATTAATTCCTGTAGAGCCAACATAAACGGATTCCTCGGAATATCAAGTTTCTTCTTGGGAAGAATCGCCGGAGCTCGAAATTCGTCGAAATAGAGATTGAACGTAATTGTGATTCGATGGCCCGATGTTACTTCGAGGACTTCATGATCAACGTCGCTATAGAAGGCTACGTACGCAACAGAGGTAGGAGAAGCCGATTGAAGGAGGGCGGCGGCATCAAAAGACAATTCACGAGTTCGATGGCGGAGGTTCAAATTTCCACCCTGATACGGGGTGGGAAGAGTAAAAACAAGGGACCCGAACATGTTTTCGGCACGAGGGGTATCCTTGTGAGTCTTGAAAAATCCGCCTTGCCCTGCACAGTGGCACATTGTTAGTTGTTAGGCATTGGCCTCAAACAAATTATCTCACCATATACATTCAATTTGTAAGGCTCAACTCGGATACCTTTCTCGAAGGAATCCCATGGACAGAGTCCTTGAGTAAGTCGCGAAACAAATTCTCCAGAATCAGGATTAAAGCGCCAACAAAAAGAGTCTTCGTCGAGTTTCCACGCCTTCCGATAAGTTTCATCGAGAACATCGTTCGGCCCCCTTCCGAACGTCGCCGGGTCGGATTTGCTAACAAGTAAATCAATGTCGGCTGGAGTGATGGATCCAATTTGAAAATGGCTATGGGGGAGGGGAGGGGAGGAGTTAACCTATTCATATTCGTCCTCGAAATAGCACGGGAACCTCACTGCCAAGAGCTGTTGGTCAATTTTAGCAATAAGGAAAGCTGTGATCCCGAGAGGTCGACGACACCACTCGTCCAGGGTTCGTGATATTTCTCTTGTTCTTCCCAGAGTTTACGAAGGTGCTTGATGTGAGCCTGAGACATTGGGTGAAATATATGGTGTGTTAAGGCGAAGGAGAATGCGTGTGGAAATTTTTTTTTTTTTGGTTTTGATTCCGCATTTATTTATACCAGGGTCGGCAACTTCAACAAGGAATACGATTTTCAGCCTGACTGACAAGCATCATGACCAGTCAATTGGTCAGACGAAAACGACTATTACACGGCTCGACAACTGCCGAATCCTTCGGCCATTCCTGCAATCGATGATCCTTCCATTAGCGAGGTGAGAGGTAAGAGGGATACATCGGGGGAGAAGCAACAAAAGCATGGACTGTGAAGGCCAGACATGCCGTGCGAAATTGCACATCAAGGTGAACCAGAGGCCTTAAAGCTCCCGACCGGACATGGGTCGTGTAAGTCTCTATCTCCCGTCGACCTCGGGAGAAAATTTAAAATCTTATTTCTTGTCTCCGAGTCTCGTATTTTCATCTAGCAATAAAGAGCCAAGTAGATCTCATTCGAGACTGTCCTTTTTTTTTTATAAAAATTTAGAAAGCGAGAAGCCCGCTCATTATATATCCTTGTTGTACATTAAAAACACTTCGCGAAACTGTCAAACTTTACTCATCCTCATTACTTCGGAATGACCAGAGCTCCCAGAAAAGTCCTATATCTCATTCAATAAAAAAACGAGTGCACAATGTAAAAGGCTCGTACTGTTTTAGACGCAGAGGTTCGATCTTTATCAATCCTAATCTCGCTTCGTAGACTCACTTGAATTTGATCACGCTGTATCTAGTTTCTTTCAGTAAGAATAAGGCATATAAACTGTAGAGGTTTCTCACATCAGAGAGCTAGACCCAAAAACGAATTGATTCAGTTATATGGAAATGTATAAGATTTAGCAGGAACATACCGCACGGCTTGACGAACTTTGTTGAAAGTCGAGCTGGGATAGATGAACAGTATTTGCAATGTCGAAACTCTTATCTCTCATAGCTTGTCGACTGTTCAGTGTCGCGAGTAAACTGTTGGCGTAGACTATAAACCGATTTCAAGCATAAGAAAGACGAGAAGAAAGAGTCTGATAAACACGAACGTTTGCCTATGGCGAAATCGATTGCGAGGTACCACAAGGTTTTCGGTGAAACAGAAAACTTGACAAGAGAGCTTTAGTTACTAGTCAACGGAACCCAAAACATCATGATTTGAACTCACAGCTATCACTTCTCCAATAGCTACGACCCTAATAAAGTAGGGGGAAAGTCGGAATTTAAAGGTGAGATCACTCGAACCAGAATGCGACTCACGAAGTCAACAAACAGCGGTTGATAGCGTAGATAATAAGTTTAGAGATGAGAGTATTAGTGCTAATAAATTAACAATTAGAAGCCATAGAAATGATTGGATAAGATACAGCGTACCTCTTGAAACCCGTTTTACTTCCCCATAGGAGGATACATAAAGCACCAGCGATAAAAATGTCAGAAAGCACAGCTAACAGCGCAAATGGCGTGGCAGCAATGAACTGTAAAATCTCAGCATCTTCGGATCTGGTACAAGATACCAGCTCCCTACCGTTATTTCCGGAAGTCGAGAGAGTTCTTTCTTGATGAATCTATGCAAAAGAAGTCTTAACTGAGTTTCATAATATAAATGAATAGTCAATTACAATAATGCAACGGTTTCTGAAGGTGAACGTTAATCTCTATGACTTTCATAAAAGGTATGTGACGTTCTGCTTACCCATCCCGAAAGCAAGGTGCCCAACGACGGTAAGTCCCTGCATGTCACCATGACCATAAGTGCGAAGTCGGCAGGCTAGCGGATGCTACGAAAAACTTACGATCAAAGTAGTGACGAACACTTTGTACCTTTGGCAAACTAAGGAAGTCGCATTAGGATGAAGGATGACTTCGATGAAAGGAGATAGCATAGATATGTACGGGCATAAATCTTCGCCGTAAAATAACTAACAGGGCTCAGCAATCGTATTTTCTATATGGCAGATTGTCATACTCACCATTGTACAATAAAAGCGATGGTGACCTATGATTTCCAGCTTGTTTTCGTTGTTCCAGAGAGTCAGAATGGGACTTGTACTTACATTCAGCGCCACGCCAATCTATGAATTATCAAAAACAGTTTAGTCGATGAGAAGAATATGAAACATGAGTCTCACAAATAATGACCTGAGACAGAGGATATCAGCAACTAGCTGTAAAACACCAAAGCAAACATACCAGTGGCCAATAGCAAGTGCAGGAGGATTATTATAGTTGGTGACCTATATCACCGTTCATCAATATCTTCTTCCATGAAGGCCTGGAAAGATAAAGATTTACCAAATAATAGTATATACAATATGTCACTTTAAATTCGCGTTAAGGGGATCTTTCATACTGGATATAAGATGCATACCGTCGGCCATATGTAGTGTATCAAGGGACCTGAAAAGATTATGTTAACTCCGAATAGGGCTATAGTTTATCAGGTTCACCATATCAAAGCAACCTAAAAGTTTATAGAGCATCAACGGCGTTATCGAGTTGTACAGCTGCAGGGTCGAAATAAGACTTACAAGCAGTTTCAGTCCAGCCCCATCTTTGGGATAGTGGACATAGTAGAAGTACGTCTATATCCAAATCGATCAATTTTAATCTTTGGAACCTTGGTATAGGAATTTACGAACTTGTAGTGTCGTCAAGCCGTACAAACTTCACAACCCAGAAATTCAGTGTTATACTCGAGGTCAGTGCGATTTAAACCTTACGCTGCGGTGATTATTACCCCAATGTAGCTCGCCCCTGTGTAAGTCATTCAGCCGCTTCATCTCCCCAAAACTTTGCAAGTTGACAGCGGCATTATCTTACCGTAAGTGTCAGCTATAGATATTCTATGAGGAATGCTACCCATATTGATGATGCGTTTAATGGGAAGGGGAAGGGACACCTGGAGGTCGTAGGATTTGAAAGGGTTCGAAGGGAGGGAGGCTACGAGATGCCCATCACCCAACTCCCTTCATTTAAATGATGAGCGCAAAATCCAGATGAAAGTACCCAAGCATTTCCCAGCACTCAACAATGAGATGTGATGGAGTATCGTTTAATTACCAATCTGTTGTATCAACCCCTGGCCAATGATGCATGATAATGTCTTGGGCAGCAATCGCTGTGTTGCAATCAGCTTACCGTTCAATCTAGATTGTCAAACTTAAGCAGTTACAGGTGACGTGGGTAAAAGAGAGGATGAAAGTTCGAGGCCGATCGAAACGAGAATAAGGATGGACAATATTTGGAGTCGGAGGGAGTTTCCCAGCCTGCCGGGATAACGCAGATTGATTCAGGGGCACGAAACTGCTCGATAAAAGCTTATCTAGAGTGGGCAAACTTACACAATCTATGGTTCCGAGTTGCGGGCAGCACAGTGCTCAGAAGGCGGATCTCTCATGCCAACTCAATCGCTATATTTATCATGAGAATGCATCCATGCAACTACAAATGATCGTTGATTGAACTTTGATGAGTGGCATATAATCAATCTTCTCTTCTGTGGATCGTACCTAGACCCCAATCCACATGATTATCTGGACTTCCACATCGAATTACATGTCCTCCGTTATGATCTGGCCGTTTCATGAAAGGAAGAAGAGGGGAATGAGCGGGAAATTGGCGGATCATAATGATCACATGGGCCGATGTCTCCGGTTTGAACGTTCATTAACATTCATTTCGCTGAAGGGTCTTCTGATTCCAGAGCTTCCAAGAACCGATATACATTGGCTACGTCGCCGAGACTCGAGAGAGACCTAATCCAACTTGCTTCTATCACTAACCTTATGTGGCTCGTCCCAGGCGCCTTGACACCCTGTGACTTTTTCCCGTGACACAGTATACTCGTTTCATCAACTTTGACCAGGAATACCATTAACAGGCAGCTCAACTTTGCTTTTGTTCGACATAAGTACTTCAAGCTCCAAATTTCTGATACACTTATCTTCAGAATCACTAAACTTCCATGCACTCGATGCTCGAATCACGACCCGAGTCATATATACCGCCGGTGTTTCATATTTGGTGAGATGCTACGAGGTCTCTACTCGACATCTTTGACTTTTAGTGATTTGAGGTGGCTGTTCAAACGTTCACGCACTGTGAATTACTACCTGCGGCCAGTACATCAGTTAATAATCATAGGTGTGACAAGAGCAGAGTAAATCATTCGAGCAGGCAATGGAACCAGATCAGTATTCCCGTCGACAAAACTTAGGCCGTGTCACTCACAGAGACCGTACACTTGTTCACTTTTGATTGATCTTTAGTAGGCGAGGAGACAAGACGGAGGTAAGAGACTTCCAAAACTCTCATGTACTCCTGACAACAGCGGCGACCGCACGGTTCCATCATGTATGTGTAAAGACTTGTCAAGGAGTGTCAACACTTCTCGAGAACCTTGTGGTTGTGGTAGGAGACATAAATGATCCCTGCTTTAATTCAAGGGCCAGAGGGAGGAGTATTGTTTTTCCAGCGGGTGACGTATAGTGGGTATTTTACATTCGACGCATCCAAGACGCACCCATTCTTTGCCCATATTGTAGCAGCGAAACGCGAATGTATCGTCCCTTTGTTAGGATCTCATTTCGGGCGTCTTAATCATAGTGGGTGTTAAACTTATCCTTAAAAAACAATCCGATTGCCGCCTGAACGATGGCTTCACCTATGACGGACACAGTGGGAGTCTTTTCCAATTTCTTTACCCAAGTTTGGAATGATAGTTTGCTGGGACACAAAGGTGAGAAGAACTTGGAAGGGCACGCTATCTATTTGATCCTCGGACATGTGACACGCCGTTCTGGCTCCGATTTCTCAGTGAAGACCGCGTTGTTCAACGTTCAATTTCAGTTCCCGCTCAGAGGTTCAGATTGGCTTACTCTTCTCTCTGGTTGTAGTGTGTCGAGTCCACATTGGGATTTTCCACTTTGTATGTTTTCATGTTTTGAGTTTTCAGCTTTGTTGATGGAGGTAATGCTGACGAAATCCTTCTCGATGTGTGGATAATGCTGACAGGTAGCTTCCAAGTTCGGTCCACAGGACATCCACGAGACATGTACGTGTACTGTGACCAACACGAGCTCAAGCTCCACTAAAGGCTTACCGTTACTCTCTCATGCTTGCGGTAATGTTGCTACAATGCATATAATGGAATCTCGATAACCACTGACGAACATTTCTCCAGTTCACGGCGTTGTTCTCTGGCTGGATCAGCTTTCTACTGAGTTTGTTGTTCTCGCAGTTCTTCCCATCCCACCTTTCTCTCAGTGAAGCCTGTTTCTCCACCTCACAAACTCTCAACGGTCTTGCTGAATGCCTCGAGGACTTTACGGTCCTCAAGGGAACCTACAATCGTTTCACATACCTCGAAGCTCAACCAACCGTTACGCAGCGCAATGCTTGGTCTGAAGCTACACATACACTCTTGTATACCGACAACAACTGCACTACTTCAATTCTTCCTTCCGCTATCCAGGACATCTATGCCATTGATTTGTTCACGGAGGTTAACGGGAAATCCTTCTGCGTCCTTTACGAACGGACTGTCAATCCGTGTAGCAGGCTTTACGAGAAGGGCTGGGGATTTGCGATGGTGCCAGCATCGCGTGCTGGAGTATCTCGGCTCCTCCATATCTCTGCACCACACCCCTTTTTCGATGGAGAGACGACCGTTGAAGCAGCTCAAATTTTCTCGGAGACGGGGGCTAAGAGTCTTCTTGTACCTGGCAGAATGAGGAACGCGTTTTATGCACCCTCACCCTGTGTTCAACCCAGCTCCAAGTTGTCAGTGTACTATGCAACGGATCCGGCACACAACAACGTGGGTAGGACCTTACTCGGTGTCTCGGCCCGTGAATATTAATTTACCTAATCTTCAAGCAAGAACCTTTTTTCGATGCGAACCTCGCAGTATGGGACTGGCAAAATCAACAGGGTGGCTGTCCCTCATCCTCGTGTGCATTCATACAATTCCACGGGAAGGCGGAAAAGACGTGTTCTGCGGACACCGTTTTCCTTTCTACTGGCCTTCGTAAGTGATATACTATCATTCCTTTCGAGACTCGTCCTCATCCAAATTTCTAGCCAGGGGAAGTTGGTATACTGACGGCGTTGACCGACCTATCAAACGCCTTCAACAACAGCTTGTCCTTGCCTTCGATTCTGCAAAGATCCCTGTCAGAATATCACTTCCATCCGACAGTAGGTGTATCTTGACGGCAACAAAAAATGTTGTTGGAAGATACATCAATAATCACCCTACTAGTACGCCTTACGATGTCTGTCAACGCAGTGCAAGCCCGGATATCACCAAAGGCGTATTCGTGCATGCAGAACAAAATGCGTTGGCGAGGAGCGATAAGGCACGAGGAGCTTGGGTGCGTGCATTGAACGATACGTTCGTGAGCGTCACCGTTTAGCTTCAAAACCTCAATATTCCTCATCCTTCCGGTGGTTGTGCAATCGATGGAGACGATTGTTTTTCCCACTAATACCTCCGATCTATCACGGGGAATGTTGCATGGGATATACCAGACAAGAACGGACCCTGGAGTGGCCTTTGTCAACGAAATCTGCCAAGGAAGAGAAGTAGCTAGCATTCAAGGAGGGACTTCCGACTTCCGACGTAACTTACATTTGAGACTCGCAGTAACTTAATCTAGTGCTCAGGAACGAGAAGAGCATGCGACTGCGGGAAGAGATGTGACTGCGGACTGCGGACTGAGAACAAGAGGAGACCCTGAATGTACACTTCGATCGTACGGACACACTATTGGACAATGCATTATTTTCAAAGTTATCGCAGCAATGGTGGATTAAACGATGTAGGCCCTGTATAACGAGACCACAATCCCACGTCCAATCGTTTACTTCGAGTCTACAGCTCATCTCCTGGCTGACTTTTTGAAAGCCTTCTGTTATCGACTTTCAATTTTCTTATTACTGTCTGAAAACCTGTCATGCGCTCGATCTTAGAAGCAATGAAGGAAGCCGCTCATTCTGCTGGTCCAATCGGGAACCAATACAAACCTTCAGTCGCCAAGAAGACACTGACTGCGGGCTGGGAACGTAATCTTGCAAAAGTATAGTTATTCCGCCCCAGCAGGCCACGTATATCATTTCGCTCTCATAAAAACGAATCAACGTCGGCATAAAGTCATACTAATTCCATTCCAACAACAAAAATGATGTCCAAGATATCCATAGATGCGAAAATGAAGGACTGAAGAACGTCATTGAGAAAGTGTAGACAAAACAAAAAAGCAAGAGATCTCAAGCTAGAGCTTCCTCTTCAATCATCTCCTCCTCCTCCAGATATTCAATCTCGTCATCGGCACTAGACTCAAAGTTTAGCTACAATTACAAACGGCGATATTGATTCACTTACGTCGCATCCTGGTATTGTTGGTATTCAGCAACCAAATCTTGCATATTAGATTCGGCCTCCGTGAACTAATTCACAGAGTCAATCTCAAGTCCCGAAAGTAGCCAATTCAATTGACGACTCACCTCCATCTCATCCATACCCTCTTGGGTATACCAATGCAAAAAAGCCTTCCTCTTAAACATCGCAGTAAACTGATCACCAACTCTCTGAAAGAGTTCCTGAATAGCAGTCGAGTTACCCAAAAAAGCAGCCGCCATCTTAAGCCCTCGAGGAGCAATATCGCATTGCGCAGTAAGGACGTTATTAGGGATCCATTCTACAAAAGACGCAGATTTTTTGTTTTGGACGTTTAACATTTGCTCTTCGACGTCCTGCATGGCAACTTTGCCACGGAAAACGGCTGCGACCTTGGGCATATGTTCAGTCGGGATGACTTTTGTAGGTTGGCGACTGAGATGTGTATGCAACTTACAGTGAGGTAGCGACCGTGCCTGGGGTCTGACGCAGCCATCATATTCTTGGCATCGAACATTTGCTGAGTGAGTTCTGGAACGGTGACGGAGCGGTATTGTTGACTTCCTCGTGCAGTCAAGGGAGCGAAACCAGTCATGAAGAAGTGCAAACGAGGAAAAGGAACTGAAGATGAAAGAGCTCAGCATTGAAATCTGCAAAGTGATGATTGATAACAAACTCATGTTGACGGCCAACTTTCTCAGGTCAGAATTCAATTGACCCGGAAAACGGAGACACGTTGTGATACCAGACATGACGATAGAGACGAGGCGGTTCAGATCGTCGTAGGTGGGTGTGGTGAGCTTCAATGTCCTGAAACAAATGTCGTAGAGCGCTTCATTATCGATGCAGAATGTTTCGTCAGAATTCTCTACAAGTTGATGTACGGAAAGAGTAGCATTGTACGGCTGAAATCGGTCATTCAGTGAGGGGTCAATCGGAATTCAATCAGGGCAAAACCTACTTCAACGACAGTATCTGAGACTTTGGGACTGGGGACAACGGAGTAGGTGCACATCATCCTGTCTGGATATTCCTCACGAATTTTCGAAATGAGAAGAGTACCCATGCCGGCACCTGTCCCTCCGCCGAGAGAGTGTGTGATTTGGAAGCCTGGATGACTGTAAGTATCATGTTCAAAGTGTTTTTAAGGGTGCGCTTACCTTGAAGGCAGTCAGTGCTTTCGGCCTCTTTTCGCACAACGTCCAGAACATCATCGACTAGCTCCGCTCCCTCGGTATAATCTGAAAGTAGGTTGATCAGATAACTGATGCTCGTTTACGGGTGATCGATGGGGTTGATTGACACGCCGATTAACCACTATATTTCGAGCCGATAAAGAGAATATGGGAAAGAGATACGCGTAAGAATGATGATATGTGATCAACACTCACGTCCTTTGGCCCAATTGTTGCCTGCACCGCTCTGACCGGAAACAAAATTGTCTGGGCGGAAGAGGCTACCCAGCGGTCCGGATCGAACGGCATCCATGGTAGCGACCTCGAGATCAACCAAGATGGCGCGAGGAACATATTTACTTGCGCCAGTTTCTTTGTAATACACGGCAATACGTTCAAGCTGCAAGTCATTGTTGCCCTTGTAAAGGCCATCTTGATCAATGCCGTGCTCGTCCGAAACGACCTCCCAGAACTTGGAACCTGCGTGGGCACAAGTTGAGCTCACCACTTGAAGCACGAAGAAAGCATGACGGACGTACCGATTTGGTTGCCGCACTGAAGGCAGTGACCTCAGTGAGACGCGTCGGATTCTATCAAGGGAGATTGACAATACCTGGCCGGTTTGAATGTGGACGATTTCACGCATGCTAAAGTGAACGCGTTAGAATATCTGTCAGCAATGAGCAAGAGAGGTATACGATAGTAGATGCGACTCAGCAAAATTCTCCACGTGCGATGGGTCGCGTCGGAGAGGGTAGACAGAAACTCACATTTAAACGTTGAGGGTAGCGTTACAGCAACGCGGTCAGTGCATTAGAATTTATATACTTGGGTGGAATAGTGGAGCCCCGGTTCCCACGCGAAAAGCCAGTGTTCAGTAGCAAGTCTCCGTCAATTTGAGCTACTGTGACAAACCGACTAACAATATCCATCCATGTTTGCTATCGGTCAACGAATCATACCGTCCATGCTCTCTCCTTGCGTGTATTTCATACCTACTACAACTGCGTTGCTGCCAAGTTGAAGGAGGAGATAATCGTAAGGGATGATGACCAGGGTCTTCTTTCCAATGTCCCGTCCAATTTCAGAGCGACAAACAAGAGTATCCTAAAAGACGAATACAATACAAGCTGGCACGTTTTCCGAGACCCAAAAAGGTTGGTAGGTGAGTGTTTTGATTATCGGTGGACACGTGGGAAAGAGATGATAGCCTGGAATTGTTTCCACGTCCACGATCAGCGGCGTCGCCAAGTTAGCAACCCGTATATCGGCTGTGTTTTTTCATCGCTTGTAAGACGCAGCGCGTATGCTGGACTAGTCTGGTCCTCGTCCGTTCTTTTCTATCCTGGTATGTCAATGTTTCGTTGCTGAGGAAGCTCATTTGTGCTAACAGTCGTTTTGCATAGGTTTATTTGATAATTTCGATCTCACCACTTTCCTTCATCCTCCATGGTCGGCTTCAGCGACTTCCAACCTCTCTGCTCAGACGTACCCAGCTACACCTGGTGCAACCTCTTCTACCGTCAGGTCCGTTGTTTTGTCGTCGTTGCCGACCCTAAAATTCAATCATTCTGTCCTCCAGTTACTCGACCGTTCACCGCTCACTCTTCAAGGTTCAGATCCACAATCAGCACCCGTTGGCGTCAATCCACATTGTGGAATCCCCCGCGCGGGACATGATGGCTCCATATCTAACGTAGCCAACATCGTTGCGTGTGGTGTTAGCATTCTTATTCTGCTGCTTCTCATCTTTCAAAGTGGTCGTCGAAAAGCCGCTGTCGGTGCGTTGAAAACCTTTATCGAGCATCCATTTTCCACTTATACCTCGCTTTTTTGCCTTTAGGTCGAGTTGAATTTCGGATATTTCTTATCGTCTACCTCATAACCCTCCCCCTACAAATTATCACAAACGGATCTTTGCTGCAACAGGGTTCGACAGCACTTGTCGTCTTGACTGCCCTTCACGCGGGTCTTATCGTTGCCCTCTTCTGGATTCTTATCGCCAATGCAATTGTTGCGACACAGTGGATAGACGACGGTACAATGAGCAGTATCATGGTGTGTGAATAACCTTTCTCCAAGCTTTCATCCCCCCGAACTGGATATCTCTATGCAGCCTCTGAGCATTGGCTCTATTATTGTTTTTGCTGGAACGGTGTACATCTCACTCGATGTTGCCTTTGGCGTTACAGATACAATTGGTGGGCTATCCAGTCCTCCTGAACGTATCCGAAGCATTCCATTATTTGTCCTAACGAGCATGTGGCCCATTATGTGAGTGCTTATTGCCCCGTTGTTCCCATCCCATCCGTCTTTCTTGCCACGCTCCTTCACAATAATACGCCTGTGTGACTGACTATTTATTCCCTCAACCGGATTTAGTTCGATCATTGTCTATCTAGCGCTCATGTCCTTCATTGTTCTTCACGTTCTCAACGAAACTCGTCCCATGTGGTATTTCCTGCTATCTGCAGCATTGTTCATACTTGCCCAGCTGGCCTGGTTCCTCTTAGGCAAAGTAATTTGCAATGTAGGTGTTCCTGAATTAACTTTCTCAACTTACGAACAACTGTTGACATGTCGATCGTGGTTTTTTTGATAGGGTTCAAATCATAAAGTTGATGGGTCGTTTGTTGCTACGATCCTGGAAACTGCTTCTGTGGTTGGGCTTTTCTTTGCGTGGAAAAGCATCACTGAAGGTACGCGGTTGCTTAACTTGTTAAATAAGATGAGCTGTGTGCTGATGTAGCATGCCTGCGTGTAATTTTAGAATCATGGGAAGAAGATTTCGCGTATTTATGATTCTGTTATCTTTCTTCCCATCATCACAATTCGCAAAACACTGTTATATAGATGCCTCCTTTCCGCTGCAGACAACTAAGTATTCCCTTATACCATTTTTTCCAAGTCCAGCACTCTTCATCTTTCTATTTTTATCTTTTATTTTTTTTGGTTTTGATTGACGTCGAGGAATCAAAGCTAGCATTCAGACCTGTTGTACGATTTTCATCCCTCAATTCAGTCTATATCGTACATTACACAGCACTGTTTTTCCTTTCCTTCTTTTTTGTTCAGGTCTTGCTCCTGAGTGCTCATATTTATTTTTATTTTTTTCTTGTTTTTTCTTGAATGGTATCTTCGCGTACCTAGATTAATATCTTCTTTGTGTTTATCGTTATCATTTTCTTGACTTATTTCTTTGGTTTTTGTCTTGTGTAAATGTTGTGGTAGTGGAAAGGATAAAAAATATATATATTGACAGACCCCGGAACTTGGTTTCTGTAAAATGACCAATCATTTGGATGTGTTGGAGATGCTACTTACCAGTAGGCGTGGGTGTGCCCCGGTTGTCGAATATTTGACAGCTGGAGTTACTGAGGTAATGTTGCGAGAGTGCTTTATCGTCACCTATATTGGATTTTCAAAAATGGTGATGCCACATGTTCAGCGATCGTTGTTGATTGAAAGTCAAAAGAAGTTAAACAATGAATACTTGATGATGGATCAGGATTCCTACAGCCGGTAAGTCAAAAAACTGCCGTTACTCCGCGAGATGTAAGAAGACAAGGGCGAAGGGTACGAAGTAGAAAAAGAGTATTAATAGCTTAACGACAGAAGGACATGAGGAAGACTTCTGGGCAACGTTGCCCAGAGAGGGAGCAAAAATTGAGAAAAGAAAAAGAAAAAGAAATAGAGGAAAGGAGATCTGGGTACGTACAAGGGAGATGAAGAGCAGACAACAAGTAGATACCGTAGTGTAAATTTGTTCCCTTTCGAAAGCCCGAAAATTCACCAAAAGAGCAATTTACAGTGACACAAAGAAGAGACATCCCAGCGATATATAGAGAATGGGTGGAACATGCGTATCGAATGTAGGGGAAGGGGATCAAAGACGAAGAAAAGAAGCAAGTATGCCTGTCGTCGGTACCGACTAGATATATGCCTATTTAATATCAGTACGCTGTATTGAAGTTAGTGCCATTTCTTATCAATAGCACCGCCATAATACCGATTTGTTCGTGTGCTTGTTTTTAGCGGTGTTGCTCGGTGTGGGCGCCCTCACCCGCGGAACACCGAGAATATGCATCCAATATGCTTCCATAACGATTATATCGGTCCTGTGCCCTGAAAAGTGCATCTCGCTTTCGCTCCACAATTGATTGATACTGGTGTCGCGTTTCTCGAACTCAAATTTTGCGACCGATTTCTATCCCGATATCCGGGTGTCTTGAATAATATCACTGGTCTGTCGAGTGGGATGCATCAACCAGAAGAATCATACTAAAATATGAGCGCATCATAGCACGAAATTTTAAAGAAATGTTTGCCGCATTTTCAACGCGCAACAAATCCATATATCTTTATCTTCCGATGGAGACGTCAATGGTACTTTCAGTACGCTGCATCAGTCATTCGTTTGGGGCCGGTCAAAGTATCAAGAATTAACTCAGCAAGTCTCTGCGGCCACTGTGACTGATGTCTCCGTTGTCAACGCCTAGAACTTCTAGACACTCCAAGATCCGTTTTGCCATATTTCCAGAGAGCCTGATCTTCTCGTTCAAGGTATTTATAGGAGGTTTGTTTATGGAACAGACAAATTTTTCTTCCCCGACGCCCGTAAATGCTACTGATCCATATGTGTTAGGTCAGATACACATTGTAACGCTAGAGCCATGTTGCGAGTGACAAGATTGATGACTCCGAATTCCCTCGCGAACTACCCCTGTATAGTCTTTTCCTGAGTCTGGCCTTGACTCTTTCAAGTTACCTTAGGTATTCTTCTCATGGCACACATAATTGAATATTGGCATCATACGTTGGCGTATTACCCCATTAACCCAGCAGCTGTCAGCTTCTCGTCACGGTCCCAGTCGCTGTGCCGGAAAATTTTCCATTTTCCCCGAGTACCCTGGTAAAAGATTGTTTGATGATTATTCAACAATCATTGAATAATCATCATGGGGCTTTTCATATCATGACATTTGACTCGGCACCACAGGAATACATAGATCAATAACTTAAGCTCACCTTTAGACTAGCTGGAAACCTAGATTGACACCTTCAATCATTGATAGAACCGTGGTGGGGCGTACCTGTACCTCGTGGTACCGGACGTCTGTATAGTCCAGTAAGTCCAGAAGGTCTTGTGACCGAACTACACCGTTGTGTGATGGTGGTGGGGCGGAACATTGAAATTTTCAAATCCCGTCAGAGGTGCTATATATTTATAAAACTCTTTTTGAGCCTAGCATTTCTCCGTCACAGGTATGAATGGAGTAATGCTAGGCTCAAAAAGAGTTTTATAAATATATAGCACCTCTGACGGGATTTGAAAATTTCAATGTTCCGCCCCACCACCATCACACAACGGTGTAGTTCGGTCACAAGACCTTCTGGACTTACTGGACTATACTCCTTCATCATTTCCCATACATACCAATCATAAAACATTTCCTTCCCACCCCGATTTCTTTTCTTTGATGGCCATCTGAAGATACATAGTCGGCGGTTTGTACGAATCTACTTGGGTTTCTTTGCACCAAGAGGTAAGTACCTATTCAAATTTTGGTAAGCAGAATATGGTTTCCTTCTTTGAGCGAGGTCTGGATTTTGCGGAAGGATTGAACGGTGCTTATCAGGAGAACAAATGTGTATCTTCTCGATGATTGTAGACATAGTACTCCATGGTCAACTCTATCAGGTCGTTATCAGCAAAAGATCAAAGCCTATCAGCTGGTTGGTGCTCATCATTGGTAATAGATAACTGGCACCCCTTGAAACGTTACAGGGTCCCAAACAGCCCAGACCTGTACGAATGAAAACAAAGGTATTATGATCGTTGACATTGCTCACTGTTGGGCTACAGCAAACGTGAGGTGCCCTCACGCGGGCTGTACGCGGGTTAGACGCGTAATCGGCGCGGGCAAAGACGCAGGTCCGTGTGGGACAAAAGAAGGTTTTGAGCGGGATGGCGAGCGGGAAAAGCGAGGGAAGGAGCGGGGAGGTGGTGTGAGTCCAACGCTGTGAAATGATGCCTTCACCATGATTTCACGCCGACGTGAATAACCAGGTGGGCTTGAGGGAAAAAAAAAAGAGGGCTCGACGAGGGCTCCACGCAGGATGACGCGGGAGATGCGGATCAATGAGAATCGACGTGGGATGACGAGGGCTCGACGCGGGATGACGAAGACACAATGTGGATGACGAGGATCGACGCGGGATATTGAATTCCAGTTCTAAGATTTTTCAGAGAAGTTAAATCTAATTGTCTTTATGAATTGTAAAATACATGAACAACTACTGTATGGTCGTCATCTTCCAAGACCTCATTGGGGCAAACATGCCCATGATTTATTTGAGGATATACATGTGGACCTTTGGCAATTGGCGCGGGTTGGAGATGGCTACGAGGGCTTGTTCAATGGGACCCAGACCCTTCTGCACCACGCGGGCTCCAAGCGTATTTGAAGCCCGCTCACTGTTACGGAATGTCGGAATACGAAACTATTGAATAAAGTATCATTGCTTTGAGATTCAAAAAACTGAGATATTATTCTTGCTTCTGGCAGAGAATTCTTTTCTTCAGGGATTTACATTATTTTCTACCATTTTTTCTAGGCTAAAACACGATACGAGGTGCGACCGTTATTTTATTATATTTCTAAGTTGAAAAGAGAGACCAAGGTGCTTGTTGAGAAGAAAGCTATAGTATAAGTGAATTGAGAAGCAAGAATGAGTGCTTGAGTGCCAGAATGAACTCATGCGAATTTGCTTCCGAAAATATGTGTAATCCATTAAAACGGGATTCTTAAATGAATAGGAATAAAGCAAGTCAATCTCAGAAAAGAAAGGATACAAAATGGAGTCTCCACGGAAAGAAAACTTATTATATATCGTCCAGGCGATCTTTGGGTTTGGTAACATCCGACTCTGTATCAGCATATGTTTCCGCATGCTCTGTTATATGAACAGAAACGCCACTCCGAAGTTGATAAGAAGGCTGTCCCGCGGCGCATCTCCAGCCGTGGGTCAATGTGGGACCGCTCGTAGTCATACCTGCTGGGGATGATAGTTTGAGGTGGAAGTGAATTTGCAATACAATAAGGCAAAAGACGACGCCCTGTGCATTTCTGGAATTAGAGCTGGTACCAGTTTGTATTTGCGAGGAACTCACAACAAGTGGCGTTATCAGGTCCAGTGCAGGATATTGACCATTGGAACCCACGAGATAAGCGATCAGAAGACCCATAACACTCGCGGTGTAGATGGCTCCGCTCTCGATGATTACTGCCATGACTGGGAATAAACTGTGACCACTGATAGATGTAACACTCCTACGGGTTTCCCAGATTCTGGCAACGATGGCAACTGGAATGTCGAGTTTGGCTATGATAGATCTGTGTTAGACAGAAGCTTTACTTACCAGTGCAGCAAAAGTTTAGGCCCATCGTAATGATAAAGAAAGATTCTATGAAGTGGGAAGCTGTTTGGAAAATATCTATCCCCGGCACGGCTTTGGACATGGACCACGCCACCACCATTCCAATGGCTATAGAAATCAGCAAGGATTGGGCTAAGTTGACGGTGATAACATACCCAGGTTCGCAAACAAGGCCACTGTAGCTGGGATAATGACATATAGTGACCTATTGTTGATGACGTAGCAACGCCAAATCTATAAAATTAATCGTTCAAAGTCGTTTGTGAGTGTAAGAGGTAGTTAACTCACCAGGACGCCATCTCCTAATATGGTCTGTAGAACGTATATCACCGTTTTCACGACGTGAAGGGAATTAGCGATATTCCCATAGTATCCGATCGGGTTGGGCAGCCTTGTTTCGTCGCCAGTCACGAATGCCTGCATCATGCGCGTGAAGTCAAGCACAAGGTGCTGACGAATACACTTGGATTAGTCCTACATACTTGAATGAAAGGAAGAGGCATACCGTGATCGCTAGGATCATCATAGCGGTAGCGATAGGAAGCACGAATCGCTGATTAGCAACTCGAATGGGTTCTCTAGCAGAAGAGATCACAACGAGAATAACGAAAAATGTGAGGAATATTCCTAAATTGGCAGAATAATGGCCCACCATCATCATTCAATACGTTGATATACAAATGATATTAGAGGCGCACCATAAATGATACTTTCCAGGAATAATGCGAGGAGCTCTGCCTTATCCAGCGGAATACCCATTGTAGGTGCTTCGTATACACTCGGGGATATAGGCTACTTAGCTCGTTTACCAGGCTCTTATACACATCCAGTGGCCATGGAGTCCTAGTAACTTCTCTCGATCGATCATCAACCGCCTGATCCCGCTTACCGAAACCAATTCTGAGCTAGATCTAGTGATCAACTGAAAATTTGCACTCCACGATGCTTCCACGATGCTACTTCTTAAATCCCTTCGGCTGCACCTATCTCCGAACAAGAGGCGAAAGGTAGCAACGGGTGGCGTTCAGTGTCACTAATAGCATGCGATTCCTCTCCATCCGCCTTTTTTCAGCCTATCCATTCACAGAGTATTTAAGTGCGCATGCTCCTTCGGTGGTACCCTGAGCCACTAATTCACTCATTTGAATACGCGACACACCTCAACTCTACTCATCTTCACAGCAGAGGACAATCGGCGGCTGGAGGGGGTTTATACAATTGGGGCGGCCCGCCAGACGCGTGTAAATCTGCTCTTGTTTCCCCGGACAAATGTGGGAATTGGGCTAGATCTAAGATCTGCTATGGCAAAACTTACTCATCATCCCGTATTGCCATGTGCTTTAAGCATCAAATTATCTTCCGATCTCAGGCGTTGTCTGGCACAGCGCAGTTTGAAATGCACGAAATGAGTAACTCAGGTGCGCATCAACTACTTATACCTTGCTGCAGACTGAACCGAATGAAAATGGGGTCATCCGTAAACCAGCCTCAGTTCCACCTAGCGCGTGGTGAAAGGTTATTTTAAAATTTAATCAATATCTTACTGAGGAAGGGTCGTCATATTTGTGTGAAATATGTGAAAATTTCCGCACATAAAGGAACCGAGCCCGATCCCAGTCTTCAGCTTCGGTCAGCTCATAGAGAGCCACATTAATCTGAACGTCCGCAAATAATATGACCCCGTAGACTCGCATTTGATTCTGAGGGTAAGGGCTGATTCGGACTTGGAGATAATACAGCCAAAATTGGAAATTAAAAGCAAGAAAGAGTCATACTTATAACTTGGGTTTGAGGGCCGCTGCACGCAAGTGCACGGCAGGAACGAGTCCTTTAATTTAGAGGGCAGATGGACCGGCTCCGGCCATATTATTCGTATGCACTCTCCCCCAGTTGCTTGTCTATCTGCTTGCTCACCTTGAGCAATCCAGTTACTCCACCACCCCCACTGCTCTTGTCTTACAGTCCCCTCTGCTCACTCACTAGCTTTCGAAGCCCACCACTCCGATTGTTCTCACATAACCCTCGCTACACACCCTACCCCGCTTGCCACACAGTAAGACCCGTCACTCCAGTTTTTCCTTTATTCACTTTCACAACATGACTCTGCACACACTAAGTTTTGCACGTGCGTAGTAGAGACGGAGATGACGGGGCTGACTCTACATATGCTGCGTCAAGTGAAGTAAATGGTTGACCGTCCGTAGGACGTTTTTTCTAGATTCTAAATTTCTAAATCACTTAAAAGGAAATATTTCGTACGGCGGAACAGCCCGTTGCCCAAATCGAATGTCGCCATCAGCTGATCTTGAAATTGACTGCTTTCTAAACTTTAAATCTGAAAAGGCCCCCCCCTTTCTAAATTTCTAACCCGTTCTAAATCTCGGCTAACCGTAATTCACACACTAAGACAGCACGTGTAAGATCTATCTTACCTGCCTTGTCATGGGATAATGATATAGGACAACATATGGACCGAATTCCTGCAGTATAATGCAGCACCTGCCATGCCTTGCCGCCTTTTGGCAAACGTAGTTCTTTCATGAGTGATAGCATTGCTCATATCTCTACCCCATTGAAGAACAAATACCAACACACCAAGTGCTGCCACTGCCATAGGTTTGTATTGGCTACATCTTCATCCATAATGTACAGTATACTGTACATGCATGACCTTATGTTTATGTCAACAGTCAACAAGCGTTTTCTCCCCTACCAGAATTTGCGGCGGCGGCTCGAGCAGTTCGACGAGTTTTCGTGGCTGGTTGATGGTCCTCTGATACAGGTGGATGCACTCACTTTGGAGGATGACTGTGGGCTTGAGTTCCGATACCAACATTCGAGGGTCCATTTACAGCACCAGTCAGACCCGAGTTCAGGGTACCAGCACTCGGAGTTCCACTGGCTGAATCTGGGATATCCCCTGTTGTTGCTGGGCTTTCCGAGTCGCCAGCATGTCCCAGATTCCTGTCAGATTCTGCCAAATCTTCTCCGATTGTCTCTGGGCCATGTGTATCAGTATTGAAACCTAGTGCAAAATTTCGTTAGGTGTTTACCTGAAGGCATGATTAACATACCCCCCAGATTGTCTCCATTTCTAATGTCTCCACTATCAAACTCTTCACTCCTCCTATTGTGAGCCTCATAGTCTCTATCTGATGTACTGTGATCATGGTTTTTGCGAAGATCATCACTGTATAATCTACATCAGTGAGAGAATTGAAGACTAAATAATCACATACAGGGGATCTTGAAAGTTTAGCTGTGTATATTGCTGCCTATTTGCCTCTAGGACCGTCACGCTCCCATTTTCGATGCCAGCTATACTCAGATCTGAGTCTGTTGAAGATGCAGTAGGCTTACCACCATTCGTAGTCCTCCCCTTCTTCTTCTTCTTTCCCTCCTCATCAGAAGTTGTGAGACCACGTCCAGCTGCCCATGAAGAATAGTTGAAAGTTGTCCAAGATTTAAGTTTCCATCCACTATGGCAAAAGCGGAGAAATTTGAGCTCAGGATTCGAAAGCAGTGAGGATATATAAAAGTCATTGAGCAGGCTAGAAGACTGTCCCCATGTTGCAGGAGCCTTCTCTGCTTGGAGCGCCATGTTCTACAAGCCACGAGCTACTTGGCTCAATCACGAGAGTTGTGCATGACTAATCAGAATACCATCGGCTTTTTCGAGGTATGGGTGGGATGTGTTGGGCTCATTTGCAGCATCGGCATCGTCATCCCATCTTCAGCGGCCACTTCGCCTTTGTTGAGTAGCCTCTCCATTCGTCTCACCTCGGCGGGTTCTGAGCTCAGCCATCCATTTACATTTGTCCCAGTAGTGCACATTCAGATAGTGTTGGGGATCAAGTGGAGCCAGCTTTTGCTGTGGCTGTGGTAGCCCCGAGGATACCTCATGTGAATTTTGCTGCTGGATGAGTTTGTTATTGATTTCCCTGAACAAGTAAAGAGATATGTGATCACACATTGATACATATTAATAGCTACTTACTCAAGAGTCTTGCAGCACTCATTAGCAGCCATAATTACATGCTCTAGCTTGAGTTTTTCTGCACGAAGATGGTCCATCTCAAGATGTTGTCACTCGAGCTGCATTTGAAGTCGAAGGTAAGTGACATTCTGAAGTTCGATTAATGTTTGACCAGTAGCTTGGCGAATTATTTCTGATACATCAGATGAGTTTCCCTATATGATTAGCCTGAGAATGTGATGCATATTATCATATGAAACTACTAAGCAAACTTGGAACTGTCCAAATTGGGCTAATCCTGAATGCCAAACCTCACTCATTCCTGAACTTCCTGAATTACTGGTACTGCTACCAGCAGAGAAATTGAATCCGTCATATGTCAAAGTCATAGAGGGATATGAAAATGGTGGTAGATGTAGAGATGTTAATGTGACAAATATGAATGTCCAAATTTGGAACTACTTAGATCATACAACAAGTCAGTTGTGCCATCTACATATTTACTATCAATTCTGGTCAAACTTGTCAAGTTCCAGACCATAGCTCTGTCGTTCAGCCAATGCAAGGAATGGGTGCCGTAGAAGTGAGAATTTTCCGGTCGATTCAATTGCACCTATTGAACTAACTTCTATGTCTGGAAACATTGAAACAACTGAGTGAATTGACTTGATCGAGACCACCCGAAGGCTTTCAGGTTCATCAGTATATTTTGACAGGTAGACAGTTCCACTTGATTCTTTCAGGAGTTCTTCATCCGGAGTTGAAAATAAGTTGACAAATGCAAGCAGACAGAGCTCTTCACCAAACTGCAAGTAGAAGTAGAAAAGGACATCTGCTATGTGGAAATGTCCATTTAAGGATATCTAGTATTAGAAAAAAGTGTTAGTGTGCATAATTCTAGCTAATAATCAACTTACTTCCACACATGAAGATTTCTGGACACTTCCTGTAGAACGACTCTCTCTTTATATGGAATGCACTCGCTGGCCATTGGGTAACTGAAGATGAGCCCATCGTGAGATTGCATTTGGCCATTCAGAAGCATTCAGCTACCCCTGGCTTCTCCAATAGTCCATTAAAACAAGGTATTGATCATGGGAAATTTTCTGACTTGCAGTATTGGCTGCTGGCAGTAAAATATAACCATCTCCAAAATCACACAAAAGTGGGGAAATTGTATCCTTCGATGGCTTTAATTCTGGATATTTTGCCTGAAGAGCATTGAGTTGAGCCTGAATAAGTCCTCACTGTACAATATTTGCATAAGGGTCCTTGTCTTGGTGTATTTCATTTCCGAGATTCCCGATTGTAGTCTCAACGGTTCATTGAGCATAACATGATAATGCTCCTACTCTGACTGTTTCTGGCCCAATATGAGTTAAAAGATGAATACTATGACAGACGAAGTGGATTTGTGATTCTTTCCATTGATAGTAAAGCTTCTCATACTCGATGACAAATTTATTCAGAAGCTTTGTCCCTTCACGAAGATCTTCCAAAGTGATTGAATGCCATTGCAGAAGTCATATTCCAGCAACCAATTTACAAAAGTGGAGCCAGTATTTTCAGGGAAAAATGTGTCACAAAAGTGTAGGACCAAGACCATATAAGTAGATTTCAAATTCCCATGCTTTGTACCCCGAATTTAGCTTCAAAGCCAGGTTGCGAGGTGCCCGACCAAATGAAGATGGGATAAACAGGATGCATATCTCAATCATTTTGCCATGGGCTTCCCATATTTTCTTTGATTTGAAAATGACCCAGTCTCATTGAGCATAAGTATCAGGCTCATAACATTTGAGACGTTCTTTATCAGCCTGCCATAATCCCAGAAGGAGTTCAGGTTTGTTGAGAACAGACAAATGCATGATATCCATGAGAAAAATGTTCAGAATGCTAAGAGTTTGAATTCCATCAAGAAGAGTTTGTTTGCATATCCCTGTTTCAAGATGGTGTTTTTGGTACTGAGTTACATTTGGAGCACTGATGAGATGATTGAGGTTTACTTGATAAGCTTGCAGAATGCTAGAGCGGAATTTTTGGAGGTTGGAAAATGTTATATCATCATGAGAACATCCATGAACATTATAATCAATTGGTTTGAGCATAGCTGGAAAATAGTAGCCATCTCCAGTTCGGTGATGAGAAGGCAGAGGACAAGCTGTTCGACATCCATGCTTTCCACTATGTCCTACACGTCCTGCAGCTGCAGCCGCAGCAGGTCCATCAGCTAAGAAGATGGTTACCAACACCTTGCTTTCAGTTATGACATGGCCAAGAAAAGCATCCCAATATGAAAAACCCTCATTTTGAAGAGCTGCAATGTGATAGAGTGCAGGAAATATAAACAAATCAAGGTTTTTGGGAGGATTTGGTCCTGGAGCAAAGCTACCAGGAATAACAAAATTCTTTTTATACTGTTGTTTCGGAGAGAGATTATGGATTACCCAGATGAAAATCCAACAATCGGAGTGTTTGCTATGGTAGAGTTGAGCACTATCAATGGAAAACTGGAGAGCAACATTGCCTTGCTTGAAAAGCCCAGTGTTCTGTTATGGTTTCACCGGTTATGGTCACCTGCTCCGGCTCTTTTGTTTTTCCACGTTCTCATGCCTGCCCGTTTTACTTTTCTTTCATCTTTCCTTTCTAGTATCTTTTGTCTCACTGTTACCCCACTTCCATATGCTTTACTCCACGTCCATACGTTCTTGCTCCACTTACTCCACTACCCCGAGTATTATGACTCAGTCCTGTTCTATACTTAGTTACCTTGGGTAGTTGTCTCTACGTTATAAACCCTGTAGGTACTGCTGTATTCCTTACGCTTTACCAATCGTATCCTTCCCTTACTCTTCTCTCTTATCGCCCTCAAGTCTTTGTCACTTGTCTGCAACCTGAGTCTTTATAAGATTAAGGTCGTAACATTTGGTAAAGTCTACACCTCACCTTGCAGACAGCAGCCTAGCGAGCTTGCTGTAGTGGTAGTGCATACGGCAGATCTACCAATCGAACGGACGTAATTTTTTCGCGTCGAGGCTTTTACAAGCGTAGTCATCAGGGCACGAGTTTATGCCAAGTAGCAGCCGACAAGGAAAGAAACGACTTGTCGAAGAAGAATTAGCCGCATATCACGACGGATTGTTGCGAGAGATCGAGTTACCGAGTAGCCCGACATCGAGACCGGAATCAGCACCACAATCAGACATCGACGAGAAGTAGATCAAATGCGGACAGTTTTGCGGATATACACATCGACAACGAAGACCAATCAGAGACAAAGGAACCATCAGACATGTCGACCACAGAGATACCAAGTCAATTATCCCCGATCCCGGTTGGTTCGAGGGAAGCAGAGAGAGATTTGAGGACTGGTGGAGGAGCATTCAGCTGTTCATAAAGTTTAACGGGATCACCGACAATGATAGGATGATCATAGCGGCCATATCCAGGATGAGAGGAGAGTAGCCGGAAGTTTTTCAGCACTCGTAGCGGACAAAGTCACCAACCCAGACGTAACATTCACGTGGAAGCAATTCGAGAAGCAAGCGAAGGAGTTGTTTATCGATGGAATGGACAAGGAGAAGAGCGAGATAGCTATCGAGACTATGACCCAAGGAAGGAAACCCATCGTGGACTTCTTAGTCGAATTTACCTTGATGATGAACAAAGCGGGAACGGACGATCAACACGCCATCTTCTTGCTGAAGAAGAACGTCAAAAAGGAAACCATTCGCACCATTCTATCATTCCCACCCGACAAAGTCCCCACCACATTCAACGGCTGGCTCGAAACCATAAAAGCAGTAGGAATGGGAACAGAGACGATGAGTTTGTTCGACAAACACACGCGACAGGAGTCACTTATGGAGGAAGTGGTCAACCCATGGAATTAGGAAGGTTCGAAACGCTAGAGTCCAAACCCCGAATAATCAGAGGAAGTGTTTCAATTGTGGAAAGTTCGGACATTTTGCTAGAGAATGCAGGCAGCCGAAGAAGACCGTAACGTGTTACAATTGTAACAAACCAGGACACATCGCCAGGAATTGTAGGGCCGAAGAGAGCTAGGACTAGGGAAAGACCGAGGATAGTCCACAGGAAAGAAGATGCCACCGAGAAGCAGGATTTTGCCGAAGGGTCCGATTGAGCACGAAATCTCGACCCATAAATCGTAGAGTCTCTCCCCATGTAACAACAAATTCGAAATCCAAGTATGTTATTCCTTTCAAGAGAGACTCAACGCGCGAAATTCTGCTGGATGCAACCATCAAACCAAGAACGGAAACAAAACGGTCAAGGCCCTTATCGACTCGGGAGCACATATGACGATGATAGCAAAGGAGTTGGCAGAGAGAGAGAAATTGAAGAAGGTCAAACGGCAACAACCCATTCGCATGAGAAATGCAGACGGAACACCAAATCGGACAGGGATATTAACGGAGGACGCCAAAATCCAGATGGATCTAGGAGGACATAAGGAGGAAATCAAGGCACTGGTATCGGACATTTCGAGCGCGGATATTTTTCTTGGATACGACTGGTTAATTCAACATAACCCGGAGATCGACTGGATAAACCAAGAAGTCAGATTTACGAGATGCCCCAGTACATGCACTACACCACACCAAACGATTCCTTTTTCTCGACGGCTAACCACTGATGTGGACAGCGCTACGGAGGAAAAAGAATCAGATCCCACCAACCCCGAAGATTACCGATTACATTCGACCATTTACGCACTTGTTTAACAAACGGAATTTTGAGCAATTACCAGCTCGAACGGAATGGGATCATGAGATCAATCTAACGGAGGACGCACCAAAGGAGATATCATCGAAGGTTTATAACATGACGCCAAAGGAAAGGGAGGAACTCGATAAGTTCTTAGACGAGAACCTAG
Organism: Agaricus sinodeliciosus; assembly: GCA_022315185.1. Classification (NCBI taxonomy): domain Eukaryota; kingdom Fungi; phylum Basidiomycota; class Agaricomycetes; order Agaricales; family Agaricaceae; genus Agaricus; species Agaricus sinodeliciosus. Next base: position 175,275 of record JAHTMV010000041.1, read on the forward strand.
CATCGAAACGAATTCGACCATCCAAATCACCATACGCTGCCCCTTGTTTCTTCGTACCAAAGAAAGACGGATCGCTCCGACTATGCCAGGACTACAGGAAACTCAACGAACATTCGATCAAGGACAAAACGCCATTACCGCTCATAAGCGAAGTACTCGACCAACTGCGAGATGCGAAATACTTCAATAAACTGGACATTATCTGGGGTTACAACAATGTCAGGATCAGAGAAGGAGATGAATGGAAAGCAGCGTTTATCACCAATCGTGGATTATTCGAACCTACCGTCATGTTTTTTGGAATGAGTAACTCCCCGGCGACCTTTTCTCGTATGATGGCAACCATATTCCGAGAAATGATCCAAGAAGGTGCACTGGTCAACTATATGGACGACTTCGCGATTCCAGGACGTACCAAAGAGGAACTACGTGAACGGACTATACGTTTCCTGAAAATCGCCGACAAACATAGTCTATTCTTCAAACGATCGAAATGCGAATTCGACGCCACGGAAATCGCCTTGTTAGGCACGGTTGTAGGAAATGGAAAAGCTACTATGGAAAAGGAGAAGGTCAGGGCCATAAAGGAATGGAAAACGCCACGAACAATTAAGGAGGTGGAGAGTTTCTTGGGATTCGCGAACTTTTACAGACGCTTCATACAAAACTTCAGCATCATCGCAGCTCCGCAATCAGTTGAAGGGAGGAGGAAAAGAGTGGAAATGGGAAGAAGCACAACAACAGGCATTCGACAGCGTCAAAGATTCCATTACCAGCGAACCAGTATTGGCGTTGCCAAATGACTATGGAAAGTTTAGATTGGAGGTGGATGCATCAAACTATGGAACGGGAGCAGTCCTATCACAGGAACAGGAAGGAAAATGGCATCCGGTTGCATTCATGTCCAAAACGTTGACTGAAGCAGAACGAAACTACGAGATCTACGACAAGGAGTTACTGGCTATAGTCAAGGCACTGAAATTATGGAGACAGTACCTGTTGGATGCGAAGGAACAGTTCGAAATCTGGACGGACCACGAAAACCTGAAGTACTTCAGAGACCCACAAAAACTGAACGCTCGACAAGCAAGATGGTACCTTATGCTGCAGGAATACGATTTCGCACTATGACACATACCTGGAAAATCCAACACCAAAGCCGACATCCTCTCCCGTATAGTCAAACCAGACACAAGCCGAGACAACAGGAACATGGAAATGTTCAAAGGAAAGGAGTTTGTACGAAGAATAGTTGAAGAAACGCCAGTATATGAAGCCACCATTCTACGATCTCGACGATTCGAGATATCACCCGACCAACAGATCCTGGAAGTTATCAGAAAGTCAAAAAGGAGGGAAACCATGGTACTGCAGGAATTGGCGAAACAACCGGAGAAAGTGTGGGAGAAAGAAGGGATAATTTACCGACAAGGACGGATCTATGTGCCGGATGAAAGGAACTTGCGAGATCAAATCCTACACGATCACCACTATTCCCCCGACGTCGGACACCCTGGACAACATCGGATGCTAGAACTGTTGAAGCGGACGTTCTGGTGGCCCACGATCAAGACGGACGTCAGGAGATATGTCAGAGGATGTGACATGTGTCAAAAGAACAAGATCATTCGCAGACCCGAACCAATCACGCTGAACCCATTACCAATCCCAGAAGGCCCTTGGCAGGAAATCTCTATTGACATGATCGGACCTTTGCCTAAGTCCGAAGGCAAAGATGCTATTGTTGTTATCGTCGACCGGTTCTCAAAGATGATCCACCTTGTTCCCACCACTACGACTCTCACGTCAATCGAATTAGCGCATCTATACAAATCGGAGGTTTGGAGGCTCCATGGAATTCCCCGAAGAATCATCAGTGACAGAGGACCGCAGTTCGCATCTAAATTCATGAAGGAGCTATGCACATCATTGGGGATAGAAAGGAACCTATCAACGGCGTATCATCCTCAGACGGATGGACAACAGAACGCATCAACCAAGAAGTCGAAATGTATTTGCGGAATTTATCAGCTATCGACAGAACGATTGGACGAAATGGTTACCTAGCGGAGTTCCATTACAACGATAAAGTCCACTCTGCCACGAAGAACACACCATTCTTTTTGAATCACGGATTCCATCCATGGAAAGGAATCACAGTCTACCTACGTTCAACCCAGCGGCAGCGGATTTCTCATCGGAGTTAGAGAAAGCCCGAGAAGAAGCTAAAGCGGCAATGGAAGAGAACAATGATCTTATGCGAAACCGAGGAAACCACGGAAATACCTCTAAACGTTCTCACCCGGAGAGAAAGGTCTGGCTAGAAGCAGTTAACATTCATTCCAACCGACCATCACGGAAACTTGACAACAAACGCTATGGACCTTTCGAGATCGTCGAAGCTGTCGGAATCGGTCATACAAGCTTCGTTACCTGAGTCCTGGGCAATCCACAACGTATTCCACGTTTCATTACTCACATGATGTCACAAACCCGAGTTTGACAGCCAACACCACCCTACCCCGCCGCCACCTGATATCATAAACGAAGAAGAAGAGTACGAAATTGAAGAGATCTGAGGACATAGGAAGCGAGGAAGAGGAACCCAGTATCTGGTACATTGGAGAGGTTACAGAAATGAAGAAGACACATGGCTCTCAAAATCAGCCTTTGTTACAGTGACCCCGGCCCGGTCCTAAGCTGGGGCGTTACGTCGATAGAAATACTCAGAGTTCTAAAGCGTAACAAAGGAGACCTCCTCGATGAATCGAGAAGAGTAACTCAAATGCGCCGTTTATAGTACTAAGAGCTTGAGAGCGGTTTATAGAGCTTAGCAATTAAGTCTAACGGTTCAAGCGTTATAGTAGAGTAAGACTTTGTATTCAAGTCTCCACCTAACCAAGTAGAAACGTTGTTTCTACATGGTAAAGTTGAGCGACTTATATATGTTTTACAAGTACTCTATATATAACTACGATCAAACTTCTTAAGGTACCGAGACTTGACTCGGGAACGACTCGGGAACTATAAAGAAGTTTTCGTAATACTAAAATAGAAAGGAAGAACTTCTTCGGAACAAATGATCATTAATTATAGAAGGCTAAATAAGTAAAGTAATCCGGATCATTAAAGCGGATCAATAAGAGATATAAAACAATCACAATCAGAGACGCAAATATAAGTACAATAAAAGGTAAACATAATTGTAGTTACAAATGTAGTAATACTATGAGAAATATAACCGTAAATGTCACGGTTCATAACACTATCCCTTTCCTAAGATAGTTTACCAGAACTATCTAAATGTCAGGATGTCCTTCACCGCTCATGTTGTATTCCGCAACATCGTCGTAAGTATATTCGTCGCCTGCGTCATAAGGTTCTGGCGACGGGGATCGTTGGTGTTGAGGGTGTTTAAAAGACGGAAGGTTACTGGAAGCTGTTCTTCCAGAGTGACGATAGGAGGGAGGGATGGATAGCGCAAGGTTTCCGTACTTGCTGTTGTTGTTGTATTTGACCTAGGTTTGGGTTTAGGTCGATAGAGTGGTCGATAGGTTGGTCCAAGTTTGGTGGTGGTAATTGGACGGGAAGTTGAAGTGGTGTCGGAGGTATGGAGGGTGCTGGTTGGTACACCGGACTGTTTGGACTGTAGTTTGCTAGACTGTAGTATGAGGGGGTGTATGGTGGCGTAGGAAGTTGGCGTTCTGGCAGTATAGGAGTATGGACTGGACTCTGAGGCTGTGACTGCGGTTGGGTTAATAAGGGTGTCAACGTATGCCAGGGCATTTGGGGAAAGTTCCCTGCGTGCAATTCCCGCATAAGGATTTCGGGAACAAAATTTGGCAAAGTGTCCAGGTGCCTTGGTGTCGCAGTAATGGCAGTAATATAGCGAGCATTCCGTCTGGATATGACCCATTCCGCTACATAGTTTGCAGGGTGCACGTCCACGTCGATACGAGGGAGCAACTCCTGGTGTGCGAGTAACCGGATGATGGTTCGACGGATTTGGAGGAGGCGGTACTCCTGGGTGTGGTATAACCAATTCATGAAATTGCTGTGGTTGTATAGAAGATGGGGGAGTTGTGATACTGTCAGATTGGGGGGTGCTTCCAGAAGACGATTCATGTCCGTCTGTAGATGATTTACCGATGTCCGAATCTTTGTGAAGTGGTAGCATTGATGTCTCTGACTCTCCTGAAGATCTCATTACCATGGGGAGACCTCGGGAGATGGCGTGCCAGACGAGTGAGGCGGGCGTCCATTTCCTCCATTGCTTGAAGGTATGAACGTCTTGCAGAAGTAAGCTCATCAATGTGAGCCCCGATGTCGTGCACGATTTCAAAGAGTCGAGGAACGCGGCCGTGACCGGACAGAAAGTTTGAGGCTGTTCGTTCATGTAGAAATGCATGTCGAACGGTGGCATTCTTGTCAATGGATGTCTCTTCTTGACAAGGAGAATTGCGTGGCGGTTGTGGGGGAGAAGGGGATGGAGATGTTGGTTTCGAATCAGAATTACTGGTTTGGTTCTTCTGATTAGTGGCATTGAGAGGAGAGGACGATGAGAGAGTAGTTGCGAGGACTTGTTGGATGGCTTGTATGTTGCTCATGAAGCTGGGGAGTTAACTGAGTTTCTTCAAGGCTTTATACTCTCCAAGTATCTCGCTCGAATTTGTAAGATCTTCTTCAGATTCCCATGAGTCCTCTGACGGTCCATATCCTTGCCATCTGACAAGATATTCTAATCTTGTTGCGAGTCTTCCATTTCCAAGCGTTTCTTCCTTGCTCTATGGTTTAGGATCGCTTCGACTTCATACTCTTCTTCTCCTGACACTAAGGTCGGAGGCGGTTGTGGATTATGCTTTCCATAGACGTCATTCTCTACTACGGGTGTGAGCAGAGATGCATGGAATTTACTATGTATCTTCCATCGTTTCGGAAGTTCTAACTCATATGTGGTAGGAGAAGTTCTTCTAATTATCTTGAAGGGTCCTTCTCTTCTTTGACTGAGCTTCTTTGATGCGTACGGCACGGGCAAGTTTCGGTTATCTAGCCAAACTCTATCTCCAACCTTTAATGCATTCCAGGGTCGGTTACTTCGGCTAGCCATCTTTAAGCGTGCTTGTTCATGTGCTTCAATTGCTGCTTCTCTCGCTTGTTCTAAGAATAATGTCTTCTCTTCGATAGAAGGTACATTTGATTCTTCTTTGTTAATGAACGCTTTAGGATTGTATCCTAATATGAGTTCTGAAGGTGAGTGTTGTCTTCCTGCATGTGGTTTAGTATTGTGAACGAATTCAATCATAGGAAGTGCTCTTCTCCATGTATTAGGATTTCTTGAAGTGTAGACTGCAAGATAGAATTCTATTTCTTGATTGTATCGTTCTGTAGTTCCATCAGTTTGTGGATGATAAGCTGTTGAAAATGCGGGCTTGATGTTAAGCTTTTCATAAAGTCTTTGCATAGATTTGGCTGCAAATCGAGGGTCTCGATCTGAAATGATCTTTTGAGGTGTTCCATATTTAGAGAATACCTTATCGATTAGCATTTCGGCTATATCATCAGCTGTTGCTGTCTTCTTTGTAGGGGTTAGAATTATCCCTTTCGTAAGTCCATGGTCCACTATGGACAATATTGCATCATAGCCATCACTAGGGGGTAGATCTGTGATAAGATCCATAGATATTTGTGTAAATGGCTTCGTTACTTGAGGTCCTTTGATCGGTTGCATCGGAGGTTTGAGTGGATGTCTGTTAATTTTATACTGTTGACATATGGGGCATCCTTTGACGTAGTTCTGGACATAAGTGTTCATTCCTGGCCAGTATACTTCCTTCGTTAATTTTCGAAGCGTTTCGGCTATTCCAGGGTGTCCAGCTGATTCATGATCATGAACTCGGGTTAAGAGTTCTTTCTTGATGTCCGAGTCATCCGGAATCACAAGTCTTCCTTGATAAGTATAGATGTCTTCTTCACGAGTAAACTGCTCTGATGGTGTGATAGTGTCCTTCTTTTCTTTGATCTTCTCTTCTATTTCTTCGGTTAAGAAATTGATAAACTTTGTAGAAGGTAGAGCAATTAAGTTCTCATTGTCTACTCCTTCTGGAGTTAGATCTGGCCGTCTACTCAGGGCATCGGCTAGGACATTCTTATTTCCAGGAAGATGTTTGATGACATAATTGAATCTGGTCATATATAACATCCATCTCGCTTGTCTTCGGTTTAATTGTTGGGGTTCCTTCCATCGGGTAAGGTTCTCGTGATCCGACCAAATTAGTAGTGGCTCAGGTGATCCTTCGACATAATGTCTCCATTCTTTCAATGCTCTGATGATTGATAAGAATTCCTGATCCGAAACATGATAGTTCCTTTCGGCTGGATTGAGAGCTTTTGAATAATAAGCAACTGGATGCTTATCTCCATTCGAGTCTCTTTGTAGTAAGACTGCTCCAGTGGCAAATGCGGAGGCATCACATTCTATTTCAAATGGTTTGGTTTGATCTACCATTTGTAGTACTGGTCGTTTTAGGAATTGTTGTTTTAGGGTTTCAAATGCTTTCTGTGCATTTGGATTCCATTCGAATTTCTTCGTTTTCCTCATAAGAGAGTTTAACGGTTGGGCGATTGTTGCATAGTTGTGAATGAACTTTCTATAGAAGTTGCAGAATCCAATGAATTGTCGAACATTCTTGACCGTTTGTAGTACAGGCCAGTCTTCGATTCCTTTTAGTTTAATTGGATCCATTTCGATAGAATCTGGAGTGATAATAACTCCAAGGTATTCTAGTCGTTGCGTTTCAAATTCGCATTTCTCTGTCTTGAGGTAGAGATGATTCTTCTCTAGTATTTGTAGAACTTGCTTGGTAAGTTCATCAAGTTGTTTTTGTGTTTTTGTATGGATTAAGATATCGTCCATATAGATAATGACTCCTCCATTATCAATTAATTCTTTGAAAATGTGGTCCATCATTGATTGAAATGTGGCTGGCGAGTTTGTCATTCCAAAGAACATGACTGTAGGCTCATATAATCCATTAGGTGTTCTGAATGCAGCTTTCCATTCATCTCCTTCATGAATTCTGACGTTGTTATAGCCTAGTCTGACATCTAGCTTTGTAAACCATTTCGAATCCTTTAGTTTATCCATGATTCGAGCAATGTTGGGAATAGGGTGAGCATTCTTAATCGTGTTTTGATTAAGATAGCGATAATCTTGACAAGGGCGTAGATCTCCTCCTTTCTTTCCTACAAAGAAGAAAGATGATGCCATGGGTGATTTAGATTGTCGTATGTATCCCTTTCGTAGGTTTTCAGCTATGAACTTGTCTAGTTCTTTTCGTTCTATAGGCGTCAGATTGTAAACTGGCATTCTCTTGGGTTTGAAGTCAGTTTGAACTTCAATTTTGTGATCCCAAGGGCGTCTTGGTGGTAGTTTCTCTGATTCTACTTTGTTGAATACTTTAAGAAACTTGTGAAATCTTTTCGGAACTGCTTTAGCAGGATCAGATTCCATTTTCTTCTTTTCAGCTTTGTTGAATAGTTGTTGCGAAGTATTGCTTTTGGAATTGATTTCTATAAAGATGTTGTTGATATAGTTGACTGATGGTCCTCTAGAAAGCTTTAGAGTTGAGTCGTCATCTTCATCTCTCCACTTTAGAGTTTGTGCTGTCCAATCTATTGCTGGATTGAATTTTCTTAGCCATGATATACCTAAGAATAATTGGTGGCTTCCAAGCGAAACTATGTTTGCTTGAATCATCATCTTCTTGTTGTTGATTTCGATGTTGAGTAGAACATAATGTGTGCATATTCCTGATGCGTTTCTTGATCCATCAGCATTTAAAGTGTGTTTGATTCGTTTTAGCGGAAATTTTGGAAGGTAATACTTTTCCACTAGCTTGTGGTCAATAAATTCACCTGCTGCTCCTGAATCTATTAGTGCGGTTAGTTTAATAGGGTTATCGTCTTCGATGTGAATTTTAATTGGTGCTATCATAGTTGTTCCTTTAGGTGACTGAAGATCTATCATTTGGACTGGATCTTCAGAAGTACTCAAAAATTTCCGTCTTTTGAGAATTCGTCGAAGTCATCTTCTTCTTCTTCAATGTTGTAGACCATAGCATTTGGATCTATGGGTTCCTTCTTTTTCCAAGTCTTTTGCTTCTTAGGTTTTCCGTTTCCTTGTTTCTTCTTTCGATCTGTTCCTGTATTTCGGTCCAGGCTTGTTTTTCCTCCTTGTTTAATGTATAGCTTCCTTGCTCGACAGTCTCTAAACCAGTGTCCTTTCTTGTGACAAAAGAAGCATTCTCCTCTTTTAAGAGCTGCTCGTTGGTCATCTGTGAGGATATTGTTAATAAATTCCTGGACTGCCTGTTTGGGTGTTTTTCGTTGTCTGATGAAGTTAACTTCTTCTTCATCTTCGTCTTCGGAATCAGATTCGTCTGATTCTGATTCTGATTCTTCGGAATCATCATCTTGTCCGAGTTGATTGAGTTGGTAGTAGATTCGGTCAACATCCATGTCCCACTCGCTTCTTGCGGGTTTATGTTGGACTGGTTCACTGTAGATGTTAGTATATCTTGGGATACTCTTTTGGTTATTCCTTTGAGATCGGTGTTTATTTTTCTTGTGTTGTTTGTGTGATCTGAAGGATTGGCCAAAATTACCTGCTGCTTTTCGTTGTTCCAGAACGATTCTGTAGGCATTTCTGGCGGCGTCTTTCCACTCTTGTAGTGTTTTTGGAGTGAATCTAATTGCTTCAATTCGGATGTCTTTGTCGAGTCCTTCTGCGAAGTATGCTCTGAGTGCAGTGCTATCTGGTAATCCTGCTTGTGAGGATAAGACTGAGAATCCACTGATATAGTGTTCAATGTATTCGTTATTTTGTCTATAGCGTCGTAGTTGTTGTTCTGCTTCATATCCTTGTTGGGCTGGTGCAAACGCCTGTTCAAGAGAATTCTTGAAGTCTGCCAGCTTGGATAAATTGGGTGCGTGGCGAGGAAATCTGATTTCCAATTGGATGCGGCTCCTTCAAGTAATCCAAGGGTATAGTTGATTTTGGAATTTTCGGTTGTAATTCCATAACTGTTGAAATAGAGTTCGAGGGATACCATCCATGGTCTATATTGTCTAGGATCTCCATAATACCTGTTTGGTTTCGGGTATTTGATGTTGGGAATTTGTGGTGGTTGTGCCATAGCTCCTGCTTGACTTCCTCCTGGTTCCTGGTGGGGATTGTGGTGGGGTAGGCGTTCTTGGAGGCGTCGGTTGAGGGCTTTGTGGAGGCTTGAGTGTGAATTTCCTGTCGGACTTCTGTCACTTTTCGTTTCCTCCTTTGGACTTTTTGTGTCTTGTTTACTAGGTCCTGGATTTCCGTTTCCAGAATCTGGATTTCCTTTCCAACTGTTGTTTCTGGCCAGTCAAAAACTGGTTGCGAAGGTTCTTGATCTTTTCCTTTTTCTTGATGATCTGATTTTGCAGATTGTGTAGCAGATCGGAGGTTTCTGATTGCTTCTGCTGTGAGTCTGTTTGTTCTATCACTTTCGTCTTGACTGCTTGTTCTGATTGGTGGGAGATTTGCTCTAGATCTTTCTGCGATAAATTTCTGTGTTTGGTGTTCAAGATATTCAGCTGCAACTCGTTGTTGCTCGTTATCTTCGAAGTAGTAGCTTCTTCCTGCTTTGGTATCGGTATAGTACCACTTCTTGGTCTTGTCTTCCTTGGTAGCGGTTCGCTTGAATAGGTTGCTAAAGAATGTCTCCGTTTTGGTAGTGTTCGTTCAATACCAGACCAAATTTCTGGTATTGCTTTGAATGGTAAATTTTGTTGTGTACAAAACTCACAAGTACAATTCTGTAAATCCGTGGTTAGTGTTCCTTCAATTGGACTCACTTTACCTAGTCTTTCAAGACTCTTCAAGTACAGACCCTTGGTGGTCAAGTTTTAAAGTCTTTACTGACTTCGAGTACAGACCCTCTATTGGTCGAGTGTTTAAAGTCTTCACTGACTGCGAGTACAGACCCTCTGATTGGTCAAGTTTTAAAGTCTTTACTGACTTCGATTGTTATAGGCAATCGTGTAACTAGTCCACCAGTTACCAGTGTCGGTTGATCCTTTTCCGTTGACAAACAACTAGTAGTTTTAAGACAGTCTAGTGTTTATCCGCGGTAACCCAAGTTCAACTTTATTATGTGCACTCGATGGGTATCTCGGCGAGCGAATTACTCTGTCCTGATCACGGAAGAGGAACGTTTCTACTTAATGTTACAGTGACCCCGGCCCGGTCCTAAGCTGGGGCGTTACGTCGATAGAAATACTCAGAGTTCTAAAGCGTAACAAAGGAGACCTCCTCGATGAATCGAGAAGAGTAACTCAAATGCGCCGTTTATAGTACTAAGAGCTTGAGAGCGGTTTATAGAGCTTAGCAATTAAGTCTAACGGTTCAAGCGTTATAGTAGAGTAAGACTTTGTATCAAGTCTCCACCTAACCAAGTAGAAACGTTGTTTCTACATGGTAAAGTTGAGCGACTTATATATGTTTTACAAGTACTCTATATATAACTACGATCAAACTTCTTAAGGTACCGAGACTTGACTCGGGAACGACTCGGGAACTATAAAGAAGTTTTCGTAATACTAAAATAGAAAGGAAGAACTTCTTCGGAACAAATGATCATTAATTATAGAAGGCTAAATAAGTAAAGTAATCCGGATCATTAAAGCGGATCAATAAGAGATATAAAACAATCATAATCAGAGACGCGAAATATAAGTACAATAAAAGGTAAACATAATTGTAGTTACAAATGTAGTAACTACTATGAGAAATATAACCGTAAATGTCACGGTTCATAACAGCCTTGGAGAACGCCAAGGACGTCCTAGACGAGTACGAGAAAACATGGTCGTAGGATATAAAACCCAGTGAAAGCACTCCAATCGGTATACAACAATCGTCAATGTCCTTCCTCGCCAATTCGCCAACCCTCTCAGCTGTCGGTGGTAACACCAACATCTATGATGCCCAAGCCCTTTTTGGAGGACAACACCTGGTGCATGCCCATCAGGACACGTCAGAATATCTTCTTTTCCAATCACACGTCCAAACGCCACTCATCATAAACCCACCCAAAGATGCCATGCCTATGACAGATGAAGAAAAGAAGGAGTTAATTTTGAAGTTAAAGAAGGAGAAGCGGATGATCAAAATGTTGAAAGATGTGGTAGAGATGGCGGAGTTAACAAACTCTGGTCTGTTGGAGCAATTAGAAGGAGATAGGACCGGATGGAACGCAGGATGGTAGATAGCAGATTTGGAACATCTGCCTAAAAGAGGAGATGGAGAATAATAGTTAAACCGAAACTTTTCCTTGCCTTTTCATTTCAGAACATCTCGCATTCCTACCAACAAACATGTCTAATACTCCTCCTTTCACCAACACCCTTGCCTACGACACCGAGATTCACACTACATTCAACAACAACCTACGCTCCGTTGAACAACAAAGAGAAACCATTCTCATCATCTTGACCAATTTGGCTCACATTCGTAACCTAGGAGGCACTCTTAGTACTGTCGCCACCAACATGTCAACGGTCTTGGTATCTGTCCAACCACTATTCAACAAAATCGTCAAAGACACGAACATACAAAACCAATTGGACAGATTGGTTGATGACGCCAGAGAATTATCCCTCACCCGTATCGAACTCAAAGCCCATGATATCTCTATCAAACTCGCCTATCTACTACGTGCTATGCCAGAGGTCGGATCCGAAGAAAAGATCAAATATGCCCGTACAGTTCTCAAAGCTTACTTAGGCGACAATGCCGACGTCCCTACCCGTCCCAACTCGCCTACGCCCCTCCCTATTCACATCAAAAGTCCCTCTCCATTTCCACCCCCTTTCGAAAACGACCTCCGATTGAAAGCCAACTTTGATGTCGAAGCTGTACGACTCAAAACCTTCTTAAGGCAATACGAACCATCTGCCTGAACCCATCCCATTTGTCCCTCCTGGAGGATACACTACAATCATCGAAGGAGGAGAGAATGATGAAACCTTCTGGAAGGAAGTTGTTTACACACTCTTTGACAAACTAGCCATCGAAGAAAGTTACGCAGGAGACAGCTATTTTGTGGCCCAAGTCGGAATGCCCAACGCCCCACACTTCATTGGCCGTGTCGATTTCGATAACCATATCATCGGATCGAAGAAGAAAGTGATACTCGCACTTCTCCACACCCTCAAGCACTAATATTCATGTGGTCACGAACCCTAAACGGAGGGTATTGTTATGGTTTCACCGGTTATGGTCACCTGCTCCGGCTCTTTTGTTTTTCCACGTTCTCATGCCTGCCCGTTTTACTTTTCTTTCATCTTTCCTTTCTAGTATCTTTTGTCTCACTGTTACCCCACTTCCATTTTACTAGCTTTACTCCGTCCATACGTTCTTGCTCCACTTACTCCACTACCCGAGTATTATGACTCAGTCCTGTTCTATACTTAGTTACCTTGGGTAGTTGTCTTTACGTATATAAACCCTGTAGGTACTGCTGTATTCCTTACGCTTTACCAATCGTATCCTTCCCTTACTCTTCTCTCTTATCGCCCTCAAGTCTTTGTCACTTGTCTGCAACCTGAGTCTTTATAAGATTAAGGTCGTAACATGTTCCAAGCCTCTAGTAATTCTTGCTCATATACAGTGTCATCGTATATTGGGATCTGGCCATTGTGACTTTCAGCATATTCAATAATGTTCTGAAGTCAATCTTCAATGCATTCCACTGTTTCCGATGATGCGTACAGACTTTGAATGATGGGTCCAAGCAGTACAAACTACTGTACTGGCTCGGTTGCTCCTGATGCCAGCAACTTATAATGAGGCTTATCACAGATAGGACATTTGGCAAACTCTGAATAAGGACCAGTGAAGGCACTGCAGCTATCAGAACACATATCATGATATATTGAGTTTACTCCAGTAACATCGCTGATGAGATGTTTGACTTGATTGAAAGAAAGAAAGAAATCATCAGGATATGTTTGGAGGAGGATGGGGCAGATATCATCATAAGTTTGTCGAGAAGATAATACAGTTGCAATGAACTGACGGACAGCCTTGACTGTATGAATGTCAGAAATTTCGAGTGAATGTGCATCGGGATTCGGAGTATGGAGACATAAGACATCCTCAGGATCCATGTTACTGGAATCCAGGGATGCAGATCGCAAGGCCTCAATGAATTTTTTGGAGAGCGGGTATATGAATATAAGCTGTCGATACATCTCCATCTGCGGTACTTGTCATTTTGATTGGATCAGGTTGGAACGTAGATTGAACCAATGTATTTGCTGTTTGGACAATACTTGGAGTATGTGTAGAGTCATGTTCTCCATCGTAAAATATACCATGTGTTACAGACCTTCTTGTCTCATGCTCATAGTTCTCTCCAGATTCCACTCCTTCAAAACGGTTATCTGTGCGAGTGCGTAAAGGCCCTGTAGATGAATCCACCCCATCACATCGAGGCTGTAAATTTGTGCTGTTAATACAAGTTAGTATTGATCTTTATTAGCACACCTTACCAAAGTAGGGGGTGTTGTTGGCTCGACAGCCCCATATGGGCATTTCTCGGGGACAGAAGTTGTTGATGCAGAGTACTGTTGCTCAAATGCTCGAAAAGCTGCTCTGTCCTTCTCCTTTTGAGATGCTTTTACGTGCTGAGAAATCCAATTTGGCCGAGACATCAATAAAACAGTCTGTTCGTGCAATGGTACCCTAAGTCAAGTTTTTAAAAAGTCTGTATTAACAGAACAGTTTTCGCAAATGAGACCTATGTGGAAGTGGTAAAATAGGTTGGTTCCAGTAATCTTCAGTTTTTAGAATACAGTGCTACTTCAGCAGCCAGGATAGTGTTGACTCTAGGAACCCAAAGCCAGGAGTGCGTGTCAACTCTGGGAAGTCCAAAGTGAGGAGAGCTGTATTGACTCTGGGAAAATCCAGTAGCCAGGAGAGCGAGTTGACTCTGGAAAAATCCAGTAGTCAGTAGTAGCCAAACGAAGTACTTACAAAAAATTGATACGCTGACTTGTTGATTACATCAATTTTCTCACATGGGGTGCGGTATGTTCTGGTATGTTAGGGAACTGTAGGTGTAAGTGTACCGGCTACAATCTCAAACAGTGCTAGGCAGGGCTGAAGGGAGCTCACAGACTCTGATATATGATACTTATAATGAATATAGTATTGTGCTAGACTGAACTCGATGAAGTTGATTCACATAAAATTCACTAGATTTATACTGACGGACTTTCTACTGGGCCTCACCCCTTGATGCAATCTTGATATCTCCATAACGGGTATGTTTTCTGACAAAAACATACATATAGATTTGTGTTTTTTTAATATTCTAAGATTTGTCGTGATTTTTCCGGAATTTTATGAGCAGTAGAACAGGACTTAAAATGACTTACTGAAAAAGACATAATATCATCCAAGACTTTTTGCTTTGGGTATTATTATTGTAACTTATCACATTTCTTTAACTTACCTGTCAAATCTGCCTTCAAGTGCTAACAAAATAAGTCTGAAATAAGGTATGACATGAATAAGACTAAAAAGTTCCATAAAAGATTTGGATATTTTGCTAATCTACCAGTACAAAAAAGGTATTCCAAGTGAGCCAGGCAATGCCCAGCACCATTCAGAGGTGTAGAATTGTGGTTTGAACACTAGATAGACACTAGTTAGGCATCTCACTTGTTCGCATCAAAAGATTATTATTATTTTCTTGTCTCTTTCCTTTTTAGAATATGTTATTCTGCTTTGGGATATGTTTCAGTTAACCAGGTACAAGTTTACACCCCTTGTTGACTGTTGACTAAATTTAGTTCACATTTCAGAGTTAGCTGTCCCTGGAAAGAGTAACACCATCAAGTAAGTGATTCTTCCTAACTTACAACTGTATTAACCGATTTTTAGAAACAAATTAATGCATGTCTGGTGTTCTCAACACCTCGAAGGCTCGAAAAAGGAATTTGAGCAATACTGGAAGGCACTGAGGCTGGCTCAATGTAAAGTATGCTACTCTTTATCATATCTCCACTCGCTAACTTTATCAACAGGAAATTGCTTCTCGAGGGGTAATAGTTCTGTTGCAAGAACTCGAGAGCAGCACCCAAACTACGTTGCCTATCTTAAGCAACGTAGCTGCTCTGACGTATTCACTAGCTTAAGCCCCTCAGTAGTTGAGTGTCGGAGACAAGATAACAAACGGAACTTCGTTACATTGCCTTTTATACCATTTTCTTATATTGGACTAGAATTGTAATTGTATTGTAGGGGAAAATGGAATAGATGACACTCGATATCACTATACAGTTCAATTGAGAACTAGTCAGAACGAGCAGATTGCAAACAGGCATTTTATTGGGGATGCTGCTTCGAAAGGATGCTATATCTCACTCGACCTGACACGTTGGTTTTCGGTCCTCATCGAGACCCTTGTTTTAACTTGATTTCATTCTGTATAAAATATAGGATTGTGCAACTTTTCTATTAGGATCAAGACTATCTATTTGACTCTATTTGACTCGACTGCATCATATCTACTTTCTACTGGGCGTCACTGGGCGTCACCTCGAGTCACCCGACTTTATCACAAGGTAACGATAATGTCAGCGGCTGACTAATGGCATATTGTGCCAGTCCCTTGCTGGCGCAAGGCAAGTCTCTTACGTTTGTTTGTTTCGTCGCCGTCGGACTCATCCACATGTGTCAGCAATTGGACTGGGTAGGAGTCTGGTAAAGAACTCAAGTCGAAGTCTCCATCAAAGGCCCCCTATCTCATATTGTGTTCAACTCAAATTCCAGCCCCGAGTTGAACTCAAAACTGGCCAACTCAAGTTGAATCCAATAGAAGCTCTGGCCGTGTAGTGGACTTTTTCGGCAGGCACAGGTGGCACGCAGTGCCTTCCGGTTGTGTAACATGAGAGACAGGGGCATCGGCTGATTTGACGGGCAATGAATCCCCTTGAGTACTTATGGAAATTAGGATTCGCCGATCCCTCGGTTCCCGGAGTTAAAATCGAAATTTTGGGATCATTTTGTGTTCCAGCGGCTTTTTTGTAGGTACATAATACTTAGATATATATCCTGTGGCAGTGAGTGATTAAGTAAACTGCACTATAGCAAAAGAATAAAAACTGCCACTTTCCTACCGATGGTCAATGACTTTTGACAGAATGGTGGACGTTGCATCCTTACCCACCCTACAAGGAGCGACAAGCACAACATTCACGCGCCCACCTTTCAACAACTCTTTGACTATTCCTGAAATCTACGCGTTCCATGCCTTGAACAGCTCCCAACATCCTGTTTTCGTTTATGCTGATAGCTCTACCGGCGGTACCCGTGAAATACTTTATCCAGAAGTATACGCTGCTATTCAAAGAGGCCATGGACTGGTTGCACGGTACCACTCAGATCTAATTGGAGATGTAAAGACCCCTATTGTTGGCATACTGGCCAATATCGGTGGGTATTATTTACTTTGATTTTAACTGCTTCGAAATGGCTGAAATATTGCACTAGATACTGTCACTTACATCACTCTTACTCTCGGTATCATGCATGCAGGACTCACACCCTTTCCCATCTCTACGCGCAATTCTACTATAGGCATTGCCCACTTGATAAGAACCACTGGTCTTCGATTTCTTGTCGTGAGCCCGGATTCTGCAATGCAGCGGATCGCGCTCGAGGCTACTACGATCTTAAAAAGAGAAGGAAATATCGTCAATATCTTTCCCACTCCCCAATTTGACGACCTTTACAATGAGGATGATACATTTAAACAATTAGCTCCTGTGCGGATTTCCACTGATCCTGTCATCCTAATATTGCACTCGTCCGGTACGCTCCTGTACTTAAAGTATGGTTTATGTTGTTGGTCATCGTTGATTATAGGTTCTACCGCTCAGCCGAAACCTATTCCAATGCTCAATAGCAATTTCATGCAATGGAGCCTCCTGCCTTGTACGTCGATCAACTGCTGTTTTCTGCCGAAAACTGAATACATCATGGCTTTAAGATTATGGAGAGATTGATATAGCCGGCATGCCAATTGCTGCTCATTCTTTGCCAATTTTCCGTCAGTACCATGATTTACTTTGAGTGAAACATAGTTAGATTCGGCCTGATAGATGCAATGGGGGCTATTCTGATAGTCTGGATGGTAAGTCGCTCAGTTTATCTCGTTTACGCCCGATTCATTTTTCCGAAAGATTGGTTCTGGTACCATAACAGCTTGTTTCAAACCTGCTAATCCCCCTATTATTCCCATGCCTGATGTATTTTTACGTGAGCTCGTTGAAACGAGATCTAGAATTGTCTTTTGTGTCCCTTTTTTCATTGAGGTAAGCTTGTAACTCCGGCTCTGATGCTTGACTAACTTATTCAGACATGGGCACGTTCTCCCGAAAACATTCCCATTCTTCATAAATTGGAAACACTGGTCAGCTTCTACCTTCGACTTGCCGGAGCTGAAATTTACGAATCTAGGTCTACGCTGGGGCTCCAATGAATCGGCAAATTGGAGACCAACTTGTCAGCGCTGGAGTCAACCTAGTTCCTTTCTATGGATGGTAAGTACCATGAATTCATCGTCAAGTAGGTGTAAAACTAAAAATTCGGCCAAGTACTGAAGCAGGGTGTCTGACTGTATTTGCCCCAAAGTCGACAAGTGTAAACAACTGGCGATATTTCAAATTTTCAGGCCATTTTAAAGCTCACTTGGCATTCCAAGATTCGGTTGACGAAGGAGAGATAGGGGAATTGATTGTCCTTGTATGTTCATCCTTCTGTGATGACTTCGCTACTCAACACTCTCGAATCAAGGGTCATCAAAATTATAATCCGCATGTTTTGAATACAACAGTCGATGGACAGCCAGGTTATGCTACAAGTGACCTGCTCATCCGCCATCCTACCGAAAAAGATAGATATTGTGTATATGGAAGAGTTGACGATCAGCTAATGTTATCCAACGGTGAAAAGGTATGTTCATGTTCATTAGCGGCAACGTATCTGACCACCATATCAGACAAATCCTGTCCCTCTAGGTAGCCGCTCAATTTTCAGGCCACACTTTCTTTTTGCTAACGAACAGCAGAATCACTTTTTTTGGAAGATAAAAATATTTTTGCTGCAGTCATGTTTGGTCGCGGTCACTTTCAAAACGGAGTCCTTCTTCAACCTGTAGAACCCTTCGACCCTGCTGATGAGAAAAAATTGGCCACATTCAGAAACTTGATCTGGTATTTCTTACTCTAGAAATTACCTAACGTAGTCTTACTTTTGTCTAACAGGCCAACCGTTGAAAAGGTTAATGAGTTTGCACCTGCGCACTCTCGAATTTTCAAGGAAGTACGTCCAATCAAATGGAAATTCTGGGTCATCCAGTTAATCTGAGTCTCTTAACAGATGATCATAACCATCAATCCCGATAAACCACTTGAGCTTACGGCCAAGGGAACACCGCGACGACAATTCTGTTTGAGGGCTTATGCGAAGGAGATTGATGCCGCATACGAGGCTGTGAAAGACTCTTCTCAGACCGATATCTCTGTGCCCGAAATCTGGACTGCGGAAAATGCCATGGAATTTGTTGATACTGCGGTTAAAAGAGCCTTGAAGTATCCGATTGATGCGGACCAGGACATCTTCCTGCAGGGATGCGATAGGTATGTCTCGCCTTTTCGGATAGCATTCCATTCTGACATCTGTCTCAGCTTACAGGCAACCTGGATTCGAAACAGCATGCTGCGTTCCATTCGCTCTTCAAAGAACAAAGCGAACATCCATCAAATTCCACTTAATTTTGTATACGCGCACCCGAGTATCCAGAAGCTAGGAGATTACTTCTGGGGAGTTCTGTCGGGCACTCTCGACGTTGACGAGCACAATCGTGCGGCTCACGTTGAAACAAAATGCCTCGAGATGGAATTACTCGTCAACAAATATACAGCAGAGATACCAATGCCAAAGTGGAAAACCTCACCTGAATCCAGGCATGAAGAAACAATTCTGCTCACTGGAAGTACCGGTCGACTCGGTTGTTACGTTCTCAAGCAGTTAGCCGAAAAAGAAGGCATCGCTAAAATATACGCCATGAACCGTCCCAGTGCATCAGATCGATCGGCAGAGGCTAGGCAGAAAGGTGCATTCAACACTTGGGGTATAAGCGTAAACTCAGGAGCAATGGAAAAAATCGTATTTTTGGAATATACTCCATCAAAAGATAAGCTAGGTTTAACGGAAGACATGTACCTCATGGTTAGATTTTCCCTCAAAAGATGTTGCTTGTTACTGATGGGACGTTCATAGCTTCAAACCACAGTTACTACCATTATTCATAATGGTCTGAACTTCCTGTGTCGCTGAATTCATGGCACTGATATATATTTTAGGCTGGCGAGTTGACTTCAACATCGGATTGGGGTCATTCGAGAACTTGATTGCTGGCACGCGCCACCTTTTGGACCTCGCTCTAGGTTCCTCGGTGAGCAACGGACCGAAGTTCGTTTTTGTCAGCTCGCTATCTGTATACAAGAGTATGTCTTTCCCGTTCTATAACTTGATAAATAGTCTCACGATCGTCAGATTCGGAACCAAATGAAGTGGCATCCGAGTCTCCGGTTCTATCTTCGAGGTCGGCTGGTTTCGGTTACGGCGAGAGTAAATGGGTGACGGAGAACATATGTCAGAGGATTAGTGAAGCCACTGGACTGGTTTCGTCAATCGTCCGCGTTGGTCAGTTGTCTGGAGACAGTTGCGGATGCTGGAACATAAAGGAGTGGGTCCCAGCTCTCATCAAAGCTGGGAAAGCTTTGGGCAGCCTTCCTTCTCGCGACGAGGTAAACAACCTTGTGGGTTTGAGCAAGCTGCACTGCTAACGTAGCATTCCAATTTAGACTGTGACTTGGCTTCCTGTTGATGCCGCCGCAACTGCTTTCCTTGATCTCCTCAAACATTCCGGTAACACTTCACCGCCTATTGCGTACTTGAATTTAATCCATCCACGACCAACCCCCTGGAATGACATCTTCAAAGCTGTTGCCGACCATCTACAGCTGGACTTCATCCCGTACAATAAATGGACGGAGCTTCTTCGTTCCAAGGCAAATGTCCTCGCCGATGGGGATCACGAAGCTTCTACCGACCTGACTGGATTTCTATCAGGGGATCATCTCGGTGGTGGAAAGTTCAAACTGGATGTCACATTGGAGAGCTGTCCCAGTCTTAAAGGTGTTAAAGCACTGGAGGGAGTAGACTTGATCAAATCTTTGAATTTCTGGAAATTTTGATTCCGTGGATTTCGCTGAATCGGACAGGTGAGCAGTAATATGGTCTTTCTGTTCTCTCATTTCTTGAAGTTTGCGGTACCCACACACTGACTTCCATCCTCATCGTCTTAGAGTGGGCGATGCAACTTGTTCCGGCTTCAAAGCCAATGGCCCTTTGAGGCCTTGACCTTGACGCCAAGGGCGCCCTCTAGTACTTGTCAAACGCATTCTTTTATATGTATTTGACAAATTTATATCTATCTACAGAACATACTCCCCCAACTTTTTAAGAATGCCAGAAAGAGGCGTGTGCGTAGCCATTTGTTAAACCAAATCTCTGAGGTGTACACACATCACCGTATCTTTCTATCTGCTTGCCTCCAGGCATGACGACATCAATGATCCCATTGCAAACCCATTAGGTACCGCACATTGATCAGAAAGAAACGGTATGTATGTAGTCTTCAGGATTCAAATCAACATTATCCCTGAACCTTTCCATAGGGTTTAAGATGATAACTTCCACCCGTAAGTGAATCAAGTATCGATGGGATCTGGAACATGATATACGCCTCGGCCGCTTGGCGGTATGACGGAGACCCTGCCGGTATACGATACTGACGAAAATGGTGCATGGACATTGAACACATGTATTGAAAACTGATTTCAAGGTTTGAAACAGGACATTGGCGCCGATTCCGGGGAGGGATCGCACCGAGAAAAAAATCCGTAGAATCCGTCGATTTACAATCAAGTGACTGAGCTGAGCTGAGTCGTTTCGTTTTCGTTTTCCGCAATCAGTCCAAGAAATTCTTCGAATTGGGCGTCCGCTAAAGCGAAAATGTGGTTTACAATTGGTGATAAAGAAACGAAGTCGATTCGACATTCATGAAAGGATAATAAGTGTTCCAGCACATCAATAGCTAAATTCGTCCCAAGAGGCTACAAAGCAAAGGGTTTCTTTTTTAGATCTAATCCTCCAACACGTTCAGAAAAAGTCTCTACTCACCTTTGGTCATATCCGTCCAAGCATAATACATAACGACAATCGATACCGTCTCCGAGAAAGTTGCAATAAATGATGCATCTACTCGCTTGTCTGATGACTGTCAAAACTAAATTAGTCGTTCATCAAAGATCGCAATGATGGAGTTACGTACCTGACAGATTGATTCTCCCGCAGGACTCAATCTGAACACTTGTGCAACAATGAAGGCGAAGGCTGCAGCGAAGTAAATGTAAACTGGCCGTCTTTCGTGAAGAACGCGGACGACAACGTAGGTAATAATGAGGAAGGAAACCAAGGCCGCGCTGAGAAGAGTTTCAAGTTTAAGCTTAGTGTTGCTCTTACGAAAGCTAAAAACGCACGCAGCAGGCCATATACTGGTTAATACGAACAACGGGATGCTCCGCAATGAGTCTGGGGGATGGGAAAGGGTACCGAAAGTTGATGTGAACCCAAAAGCAGTATCAAGGCTGATATAGAGAGTCACAACGAAGAATGCAAGTTGTCCGACATGCATTACCTGGACGGAGTTAAGCATCAAGTTGACATTAGTCAGAAAGAAACCCCGATCAAGAACTCACTATTAGACTCCCGAATCCCCCGTCATCCAATATTTGAGTTGTCGTGATGGCATACCATAGAAGCGTCCAGAACATAGCTGACACAATACCAGCATGAATAGCGGTTAGCACGCCTATGGCCTGCGTTCCCTGTTCTAATAGGGCTCCTGCGGTGACCAGCTGAAAGACAAGTGACACGAGATATGTCACAAGGAATGCTCGAAATTCCACTCGTCCTTTCAGTCACCGGGATTGTGAGCAGCGTTCGCTATCCGAGCGAAACAACATACCAACAGCCGCTATTCGTTTCTGGCATCCCCACAAGAAACCCAAGGTCATGATGAAGCTTACACCGCAGAGAATATTGTTCGCAAGGTTTGAGTGCGAACCATCGGTGTCGAGTTTCGGGATACCACACACGGGATTGATGCCTACGGGAGCGAAAGGGCGTTGACTAGCGTTCCCGAGAAGATCAGGAGCTTCCCGTTGTAGCTGAAATCAATCAATTTTCAAGCAATCCTGACTCGGGGAAAACTGAACCTGAACGAACCTGGAGGTAGAACAAGTTGCAAAGAGCATAACTGGACGCATGCTTGCATAGCTCCTTGTATTCTCCGAAACGATTCATCGCGCACTGGAAAGGGAGCGGAGGAGACGCTAGGGAGGGATGGAAGGAGAGAAGAGAAGGGAAAATAGCGCTTGCCAGCGAATCTATTTACAACAAAGTTGAACGTCTGGATAAGGTGAACACGTGTTCGACCCTGCGTTTCCAGCCTCTGTCCGGTCCATGCTGCGGGACACGATGAGGTACAGTTTCGATTGTTCCGGTGTTCGAAAGCGCCTATGGAAAGGGAGTTAGAGCACTGCCTCGAGGGAGTCAATATGGCTACGCACATCCTTGGCTCTAGCCTTATCGAGCACGGCTACAGAACGGCAGAGTGGCAGTGTCGACTATAGTCTGTTTTAAGAAAGCTGAAAGAGAATCACACGCATTGAGAGATCATGGGGCAAGGCGAGTTATCCACAAGCGGCAGTAGTATTAGTGATGATTAGCTACAGAAATATAGTCCTAACAAAACGAATGAAGGCACTGAGCCACAGAATCAATGGGCTGCCACAAAGATATTTGAATCTAGCTTACAGGAATCACTGGCGAGCAGGAATACGACCTTTCTTCTGCTTGGCTTTCCCACTAGATTTACCCGATCTTCTCTTCTTCCGCGCGGTCGTCGTCGGAGTAGCGGTGGATGTAGGCGTGGAATAGGCACCCCGCAATCGCGTCCGGCCATCTTTCAGAGTTTCCGTAATAATTGGACTTGCGGCTGGCCTGAACTTGTGTTCCTTTGAATAGCTAAGTAGGGGGGAAAATCAGACAGGAGAGGCTACCACCGTAGCTGTTATCACGCACCGAGAGGCATAAACAACTTTTGCCTTCTTGCTAGGCAGAGAAGAGCGCATTTGGAATGCTATATAAAACAGAAAAGCAATGAAGAGGAGCAGCGCGAGACGCTTCCAGGGCGACGGTGGGGGAGGATTGAATCGCTCGTCGACGATGGTTGTGTCTCCATTGTCCTCGCCACCGTCGCTGTCCAGCGCACGATCGTCCGTGTCTTCGTCGTGGTTGACGTCGAGGAGTGGTTGTTCGTCCTCCGTCTGGCGTTGGGTCATGGTCGTTGTCCGGCAGTCCATCCCCGACGACGGCAACGGGATGATGCGCGTTGTTTGGCTTTGTTGTCTAGTAGCTTCTGCTTTCCCAGTCATCCAACGGCTGCGTCTTCCCGTTCAAACTGTGCTCCAACGATGCCACCGCCAGTCATCACAGCTCCCTCGCGGGGCTCGATTCTCCATCTCTACACTGCTATGCTACGCACCTCAAGGTCTTTCAGCTCGTACAACTTCCGGCACTATTTTGTTCGCAAAACGAAGGACTCTTTTCGGGCATTCCAGGCGAGTGTTTTCCCTGGCCTAGGACAAATTCAAACTCATGAACGCGATAATCCAGGCCGAGGGGGATCCGCAGAGGCTGCGAAATATGTATGAGAGTGCCGTAAGGGACCTCACAATCCTTCGTCGAAGCGCAGTTGTCAACCAGCTGTATGGCGGATGGAAGTTGTCGGTTGAAGTTCCAAGAAAGCCTGAAGAAATTCGGGAGCGGGGAGATACCTGATACCTCTCAACTTTGCCTCCGGATATGCACATCTCGGAAAACACACTCGTCATTTAATCCGACCGGAAGGGATAACAATCCTGCCCGTCTCTGCATTCCAAGGGCCTGGTGCGAGACCCATGAATTATGTATCGCATTGTCCCTCCGGTCTCCCTTCAATGTAGTGCTTCGCAACCATTTTTGTATCTCGTTAATCGCCTTTAATCGACTTTTGCCTAATGCCAAGGCCATTCGAGTTATTGTATATTCTTTAATCAATGTTGTTTTCCTACACAACATCGGTTGACAACATAAATAACGTCTCCTTCCCCATAACGGTAATCTGATTGACAGATCGAACAACATCAAAGCTTGTTGATTGAACACTCGGCCTCTAGATAGTGCTAGCTGATGTGGAGCAACATTGTTAGCGTTATTGGACCCAACAACCTTATATTCCAAGATACACCAATACAAGGCCTCGGTGACAGACCATGACCAGATAAATTTACCCGGGGAATCTCTCATACCGCCATCCAGCATTTGACGACCAAGAAACCTGTTTATAAAATCTAAGCTACAGGAAATTGACTAGACACGCCGAGACCAAACAAAATAGTATCTACCAATGTTTGCCTCGACTGGAGAATATCAAAAACATAGTAATAATACAGACTCAAATAAGATACAACATCAGGAGTGATAAGAACAGTCAAGACCGTCCAGCAGAGGGAGCCAAGGAATAAAAAAACAAGATGAATAGATATTCGAAAACCAAAGGAGTGTGAGTGATATCAGGATAGTGTGTGAGGTGTGTGTGTGACGGCGACGATGGTGATAAATATTATCGGTGGGGTTTCGCAAAAGGCTCACGTCTGAACGAGGTATGTTCAGTCGAGAAAGAGCCTTCCAAAGGATGCGTAGGAAGTGTTTTGAATCAGAAACACCACCAAATGCATCCTCTTTCAGAAACAACAGGCGAGCTGTTCTCAATTGTCGTTGCCTCGCTAGATGCAATGGTCTCAACATTGTCGATCTGAGGGAGAGGAGAAGCAGTAGTGAGGACGGTGACTAGGTGAAAGATGTCATTAGCAACCTCGCCAGGACTTTAGAAAGGAAGGGATTGCTCACATGTCGCAATAGCGAAAATGAATGTAGCACGGAACTGCATTTTCTAAACCAAAAGCTCAAAAAGAATTTGAATGGAGTTGGAGAGTATTCAAGTCGGCGACGCAGAAACTGAATTGAGCTGGCAAAAAAAGGGCTGAAAGGGCCTACATCTTATATGCTCCACTCGCTTTGTCTCTTCAAACTAAAGGCTTAACTGAGTACAAAGGACGTTGAGGCGACCTGGATTCCTCGCATCAATGGTGATGGTCCGGACTTTAGATCGAACCGCCCACAAACAACACTCTGATTATGGAAGTGTAGCTATTTTTGGAACAAGGAGGCGCTTAGTGTTCTTACCCCCAACTAGGGGAATCCTTTCAGAATTCAGGGGTGACTGTGCACCTTCGCACGGAAACTTTTAATCTCTTTCTCACACACGTCATCGTGTTATTGAGGATGCGTTGACTTTTAACCCAGAGCTGAAATTTTCGAAGGCTTGGAGGCGTTCCTGTACATAACAACAACAACAATAAATGTTGAGCATCAAGACAAACCGTGGTATCCAAAAATATCTCGGTTTCTCCACAGCTCTACAACTACAACTTCTTGAGAGTTATAAGCCGGAACGGTACATTCCCTTTACTGCGTGATACAGATCGAGTTAGAAAAGCGTTCGAAGTCTAATCGGGGTTCATTGAAGTGTCTTTGCCAAGGTATTAGAACTTAGAACATTCCATTGCTAACCTTTCTACTTCATTGCTGATTGAACGGACATGGATATGCCAAGTACTAGCAACGAACAACAAATACAACCACCTTGTAATGCTTATCGTAACTGCAATGAAGAGAGCATCAATTGACTTAGTCCATGTATTAACTCGACAACTGGCTGTACTGCAAATTATGTGTATGTGCATCAACTGTATGTATTTATCCGAGTTTTCAGAACAGGCAAACATTTCATCAAACGTGGCAGGCACAACTCTCATGCAATTCATTATCTCATGATTGATCTATGATTGGCGTCTAATATGTGTGCCTGTGTATACCCCCGCCAAGCCCCTGCCACCCCGCATCATTTAAGCCACCATCAAACCTTTGTATCGCTTGAAGTCAGATAAGACGAACTGGGCGTAATAGTCGTAGACTCCCGTGCCTTCGTTGACTGGCAAAAAATACAGGAGTATTGAACCTTATTCCCACTACGTTATATTTTATATTGAAACATGAGTGGTGTAATAGCTAAGCACCACAGCAGTGTTTTTAAAAGTCATGCGTGCAGTATTTCGACTTCTCTGTGGGTGTTTGTGGACCGTAGGGCAGAGGCCCCGTAGGGCAGAGACCCCTGAGAAAACAATTGTTTTTTAGTCTTCTAGGCCTCACGGAAAGTCTTCGCTTGCAGTAACTATTGATACTCTTCTGTCGCCTATCTTTCAGACGCAGACTTGATATGGATGGTCCTTTATGCACATAAGATGCAGTGTCGATATTTAAGAATAGTATTTGATATCACGAGGGAAGCTCACGTTGCTCATTCCTGATACCAAAAAAAAAAAGAATATTTTTTCAGATCATCCCGAAGACGGATGATGGACTGAAATCACAAGCTCTGCTTCGAAAACTAAATTTACGACTTGTATAAAATCGACGACGGTCGTTCAGCGATATTGGGACAAGGTATCTCGGCCAAAATGCTCAACTGCGGTGACCAGCTGCCAAGTGGTAAAAATATCTTGATGTATCGATGATAAGCGGAGTACCAACCGAAAGATCCGGCCTAACTGCCGTTTTCTAGATATCTGCTAGAATAGAACGTTACATGTGGCGAGATAAAGACATTAATGCGAAACAGATAGAGATCGGTTACTACTCGGATAGCAGGTTTTCACTTGGAGAAAAAGTGGTACATGTGTGATATATGTTGCTGATGACCGTTACACTGATATGCGGCCATGAAATGTCGGACTATTTTCGGACCACTTGGCAGAATCAGGATTACATCTGCCTTGCATTCGTCGGGGACCGATGAAAATCGGGCCACGAACAACTCAGTTGCCCCTTGTTCTGCTGATGCCTTTTCGATGTTGATAGTAGTACTTACGGCTAGTACTCGGCATGGAAGGAGAATGTCATATTGTTGTCTTGAGAGCTGTCGTAGAAAAATCATCAGTATATGTGACATTTGTACCATGTGCACGGTTGGCTGTCAGGACTCAGCAGACTCTTATGTTACCCTTGTGGCAGAGTTGCTCTATTTTTGTAAGTAGTACTCGTCTATACTTAGTAGCTTGAGGTGTCCTAGACTCATTGTTGGGGTTGTGATACCAATTAACGTCATGACAATGAAGTATAAATACCCTCGAAACCTTAACTCTTATATAGTTAGAACACGCGGTTCCTCTCTTTACGTACGACGTAGGCTCTCCTATTATTATTATATCATGAAAAGGACAAAAGCCATTGATTGAGCGCTGAGTTCGTCCAAGAACCACGTGACAGAGATACTTGTAACAATGGAATTACTTACACCGAGAGAAGAAAGTTTTCAGTTAAAGTAGCGCACAAGGGACTAATTTAGAAGTTTAGAACTACTCCAGAACTACTCTCTCGTTGATGAAGAGGCGAAACTGCCTTATGACAAGGCTTATATGAAATTGAACACATAAAGCAAATAACGGTAAATACGAGAATAAAAGGAAATAAAAACATACGGGTTTTAACAGGACCTCGGATAATCTAACCAAGTGGATGATTTCGATTAACTTCGATTGAACGCATGCTCGCTACAATATTGCTCCGGTTTTAGTTCTAGCTTGTGCCTTATCTTTGCCAACTTGGAACACCCTAAAAGCTTCAAAGGCAAACCTTCCTCGATTCGAGGAGAATGGGCTTGACTTACCCGAGATTCCGAACACAGCACATCCTGTTGATTAACTCCGAAGTTGATGCTACACCCCAACTTACTCCAACTCCCGAAACGAGTACCTGTATGACATGTACCAGTTTCTTGCCACGTCGTACACCGCATCTTGAGGTCCCGGACCTTCTGTTTTTTGCATCCGCATCTTGGGGGCGTACGGATACGGGTTTCCTGTGCCGATCCCTATCCGCATGTAGTAATAAAGCTGCATGGAACTGAAGACAGGGTCGCGTCATATGTTGTTCATTGCCTTATGTTCAAGTTCTCCCGTTGGCCTGACTGGGTAGCTTAAAGCGCTGGCAAAAGTAAAACCAAAAGAGCTCGACTCCTCCTTTTGAGACTAAGATGCAAATATTCTCTCTCACTTTTACTCTTCTGTCCATCTTCTACTCGGCGTTTGCGATTCCTACTGCGCTTCACACCGTCGAAACCTATGATGGCGAGACCACCGGCAGGCATCTGATCAAGTTGAAATCTAGTGTTGATAAGGCTAGCTTGGTCCAACTGATGAAAGAGACTACGACCGTCACTCATGAATGGGATATTATCAATGGCTTTGCTGGTTATTTCGACGATGATGCGTTGAACGTCCTTCGTGCACACCCTGATGTTGAACTCATATCGGAAGACGGGATCGTGCATACCGCTGTTACCCAGTAAGCTGTCGGTCTTTTTACTTATTACGACTATGCTGACGTCTGACTCAGAACCAATGCTCCCTGGGGTATCTCGAGATTGAGTGCACTGACAAAGCTAACCAACCAAGATACATCGTACGCATGTATATTTGCTGCCATCTGGATTTAGACTGATATATCGTGTCTATCAGTGCCCTTACTTTTACTTATGAATACGACTCCAGTGCTGGCGCGGGCGTAGATATTTATGTTCTTGGTGGGTTCTTCGTATCCGCTACGGATCAAACACATCGTTGATGGAAACGTCTCTCTTGTTTTTAGATACAGGTGGGAAATGAGCCTCTTCCTACCTTCGAAGGTCCTCAGTACTGAATCATTTTCTCTCACGCAGGTATTTATACCGCCCACGTAAGTCGAATTGATGATAATCAAATGTTTCACCTAATCGCACGATGATTTCTAGTCTCAGTTTGGAGGGCGTGCACGATGGGGTGCTACTTTTGGTGGTTACGCGTGAGTATAGACAACCGTTTGAAAGAAAACGGGTTTTCATTGTATGTCTCAATAGCGACGAGGACGGCTATGGCCACGGAACCCACTGCGCGTAAGACATTTTATTTGCCATAGCGAGTAAGATTTTTTTTAATGCAAGGCAGTGGGATTGCTGGTGGTAGTCAGTTTGGTGTTGCAAAAGCTGCTACTCTCATAGCAGTCAAGGTGCTCAGCGATGCTGGGTGAGAGATTTTCCTGCTAATGATATGATTTATCGAGTAACAAGATAAATTTTAGAGGGGGAGCCACATCAGATATGTAAGTTATCAGGATTCGACGATATAGCTTCTGGTGTTTAGTTCCCACTCACTAGCATGTCGGGAGCGAATTGGGTTGTACAGCAATTCAAATCGTCAGGAAGACCAGCTGTGGCCTCAATGTCTCTCGGTGGTGCCGCATCAACGGCGCTAGACGACATCGTAGTGGCTGTAAGTCTGTTCCTTTCTTCACAATGGAAGGCACTCTGATGATCTACGTTTTAGCTCACTAGTGCTGGCGTGCATGTTACTGTGGCAGCTGGTAACGAAGGTAGTGACGCGAGATATATTTCTCCTGCACGTGAACCTACTGCTATCACCGTTGGCGCGATTAATATCCTCGATTCCCGTGCTTTTTATTCCAATTTTGGACCCGCCGTCGATATCTTTGCTCCAGGTTCAAATATCATCAGCGCATGGATAGGTAGCCCGGACGCGACTAAGATGGACACCGGCACCTCTATGGTACGTTTTATAGATTACCGCTTTGATAATTTGTTTTGGCTCAAATCTTGGTTTAATTAGGCTGCGCCTCACGTTGCTGGTCTTGTTGCTTATTTGATTGGACTCCAAGGCAATATGAGCCCAAGCAGCATGTCAACTCTTTTACAGAATATCAGTTTACATGATATCTTGGCCGGTATCAGTAAGTTCCTCTATCGCTCGGTGCCTCGTGTATGTTCTTACTACGCCACTGAACAGCTTCTGAGACTGCTAATGTTCTCGCACACAATGCAGCATAGATGAGGATTAGCTCGATTAGCCAAGTTCCGCCTGTGACTTCTTTACTTCTATAAAATAGAATTCGTCAAACATCGTTTTGCACTTCAATGAGGCTCTTGAGAGCGTTGAGGCGGCGCTTAACACGAAATCACGGGGTGTGTGACATGTGACGGGACGTGAATGCGTCGCGTTGTCGTGAGATTGGCGACTTAATGAGTCTCTTCCACAACACAAAATATTTTCTCGCCAATTCACTACCTCCGACTAGACAAGAACAGCTTGAATATGCCTTGAGCAAGAACGGCGCAATAAAGGCCGATACTCTCACCAATGCTACACATATCATCACAAACTCGGCTCATTTTGAAGGCTCAGAATGCATCGACCAAGGCGTCTTCGTCGTATCTGTATGTCACTCTGTTGCATCGCATAGTACGGTGGCTACAATGTTTATCTAGGATCAATGGGTTGACCGCTCTCTCGTTCTTGGCAAGCTCCAAGGGTATGTTTTATATCATGGTCAAAGAACTACCGCTGAAGTCAGACTAAGACCGCAATATTATTCTGTGGACCCAGGAATGATCTTTTCAGGCATCATAGCATGCGCAACAGAGGTGAGCACCATATGCACATGTTACTTCGATTCTTTACGATGTGTGTCTTAGCAACTCCCAATGCACGACCTCGAAGTCCTTTCTGCCGGAATCACTGCCCTCGGTGGTCAATGGCGTGTAGCCCTCACCAGCGACGTTACACATCTCTTCGCTACTTCCCCAGATTCTCCCAAGTACGCGACCGCATTGGCTCATCGCGACTCTGCTGGAATCAAGATTCTTTTGCCTCATTGGTTTGATGACTCAGTTCGACTCGGGTTAAAGAACTTGTCGGTCGAGCCATATCTCTGGCCCGACCCGCCACTCTTGACAGATATTGGAGCCACCAAGAACTTCAAAACTCACAACGGGCAAGGTGGCGAAGACAAGGCCAAGAAAGCTCTGTTGAGCACGATGAATGACTTTACACCGTCCTTTGAATCAAAGGTGCCCTTGCCCAAAGACGTTGATCTGATGCTGGTGAAGAAGAATGTATGGAATGGAAAGAGGATCTTATTGAGTTGGACTTTGAGTCTATACGGATCGCGAAGAGAAGCTGTCGAAGCCGGGATCAGGAGAGCTGGAGGAGTAGTTTTAAGGTATCCGACCGATGATGATGAGGACCTTAGCACTGAAGCGAGAGAGAAGAGAAGAGACAAGAAGGAAGCGAGAGCGGTCGACGAATGTGATATTCTCATAACGAGGTGGCGGAGTGGGAAATCGTATGGCAGGGTATGCAGTAAATCATTCTTTTGTTCAACATGACTCACGTCCATCCTCAGGCTTTCCGACTACATAAAACGATTGGAACAATGGCTTGGTTGTATCACGTCGAATCATCTGGACAGACACCTCGACCCGTTGACCAGCTCCTTCATTACCCAGTTCCTCGAACGCCAATCAATAATTTTGGCATGCACGTATGTGTATTTCCTCTTCTCTTCTTCAAAAGAACCTTTTGATGATCCACGACTCAGGAAATTACGGTTACCAATTATACGGGAGAAGCACGCGAGTACATCAAGAAATTAATTTCATCGATGGGCGCAAAGTTCACGCCAAGTATGACGGGTAAAAACACAGTCCTTATTGCCGCCTAGTAAAATCTCCTTGTCATTTTTTTGGATCCACTCGCTTACATATATTTTTCTTAGTATACAAGGTACCAAAGCAGACAAAGCTCGCGCTTGGTCAATTCCGATTGTTAATCACACCTGGCTTGAGGATTGTTATATTCAATGGCGGCACCTTACGATGGCCACCGAGAAATACATCGTCTTTCCTCCTGGTGTCGATTTTAGTAAATTGCTGGGAGAACGTGGTGTTGGTATACGAGGAGTGGAACTATGCGATGAAGAAGAGGGAAAGGAGGGCGAAAGTGGGAGCGAAGATGAGAATGCCATGGCCGTTGATCACGTCAAAAACGATGGCGTATTGAAGGACGACGAGCACGATGATCTTGATATACTCAGTATGCCTGACCCCGACGATTTACGCGAATTATCGATTCCGCCGCAACAACCATTTAAAACGCCTTCTAAAAAGTCTCCGATGAAAAGCAAATCACACGGAAAGTTATCTTCTGTGTCACCTTCGAAGAGAGTTATCTCGGAATCTGTTTCACCCACGAAACGGCCTCCTACGAAACGGGAAGTTGAGGTGGTTATAACTCCGGCGAGAAAGGGTGCTTCTTTGGATGCGATGAAGATTACACCTGCGAAATCAGCTTCAAAATCAAAATCGTCTTCACCGGTCAAGCGGAGGACGATTGTTCAATCAGGTGAGAGAGGTAGAATAGGGAAGAAGATCATGAGTGATGTGGATAATGTTGAGGGTGCATCTCGATCTCGAGCTCAAACACCCGAAATCGCTCCTATGGAGATCGAAGAAGAAGAAGATATTGACAGAGATGTCGCTGAGCTTGCCACCCCACTAAAGAAGAAACCTGTGAGGAAAACGAACTCCAAGGCAAACGGGAGTCTAGGTTCGAAGAAGACAAGGAAAGGGATCGAGCTCATACCGGATCTAGAGATATCTGGTGAATCAGACAGGACATTGGATCGTACGCTGGGGACGTTGAGACGCTTGGCGAAGAAGACTCTGAGCGAAGTTGAAGATGACATTCAAGATTCAGAAAAGAAATTGTCACCACGAAAGAGGCCAAACGAGGATGATGAAAGTTATCATCAAACAACTGAAGCAACGACTGAGACATCATCTGTGATTTCATCCCCAAATTCATGTGTC
Source organism: Agaricus sinodeliciosus (assembly GCA_022315185.1). NCBI lineage: Eukaryota > Fungi > Basidiomycota > Agaricomycetes > Agaricales > Agaricaceae > Agaricus > Agaricus sinodeliciosus. The sequence continues at coordinate 208,373 of JAHTMV010000041.1, forward strand.
GTTTCATCTGACATTTCATCCGCCGTTTCTCAACCTCCTCCGAAGAGAAGGCTTATTCGAAGACTAACTGATGAGGCAAGTTTGGAACTTGAGAGGCAGAAGGAAAGGGAGAAGGAAAAGATGAAAGATCGATCTTTAACAAAGCTAACTCGTCGTGCCACGAATGACAGGATTACCAGCGAGGAATCTGTTGATTATGAAAATACCGATAATCAAATTGATACTGATGACGAAGGGGAAGAGGAGAAGGGGAGTATCGTCGACGTTCATGTCAAGTCGCCTCGGAAATCCGAATCGGACGCTCCACCGTTGCCGAAGACTAGTCTATTGAAGATGACTCGTGGTGATGCAAGAACAAGAGTTAAAGTCAAAAGCGCTAAAGCTAAAACGCGAGAGCTTTATTCTAGCGAAGAAGAGGTGATGGACATTGTTGAAGACAAGCCTATGAAAGGCAAAAAAGGGAAGGAGAAGGCGAAGGCGGAATTCAAACCGAAGAAGAAAGGGAGGCAATCGAAGGTTGTGTCGGAAGAGGAGGAAACTACACATGTAGAGAGTAAGGATGAGGAGGATGCAGGGCAAGGAGGTGATCCTGCGACTAAGAAAGCAGCCTTGAGGAGTTTAAAGACCCCGCGACCTTCGAGACAGAACCTCGTTGAGGTTGTCATTAATACGCCAATGAAGTCGCCAGCAAGAACGCAAACGAAGACTTATTCTTCTAAATCCAAAGGAAAGAAAAAGATCGTCGCCGAAGATGAGGAGAACGCTGGTTCTTCTGAAGTTGAGAAAGATGCCGAAGAAGAGGAAGAGGAGAAGCCGGCGTCGAGGCGGGGTTCATTGCGCCAACTCAAAAAGACAGAAAGTATCCGTGCTGAAGCGGAAGAAAAGGCCAAGGCATCGACCTTGCGTCCCAAACCAATTTCCAAAGCTGGTTCTACACTCGCATCGAAACCGAAATCCAAAAGGAGACAGTCGCATCATGTCTCGCCACCACCAGATCCATCTAGAACGCATACGCCCATTACTGATATCGATGAACCTCTACCGGCGAAGAGACGTGCGGCAGCGCGAGCTCAAGAAAAGTTGAAAGTCATGATGCCGGATGCAACGAAGTTTGAGGCGGAATTGAGGAAGGCTAGGAAATCGGGTGGAGGGATGGCGGGCATCGGAATTGGAAGTTGGGAACAAGAAGAAGATAGTGGAAGTGCGATCAAAGCGAGGAAAAAGAGGAAATCGGATGACATGGATGTTGATGAGGAGATGGAAGATGGTGGAAAAAAGAAGAGAAGGTCGAGCGGAAAGACACGGGCGACAGAAGAGAACGAGGAGGAAGTTGTCGAGGTCTCGTCGGGGAAGAAAGGGAAAGCCAAAGCCAAACAATCAGAAGGTCCTGATCAAGCCATAGTGTGGGTGTTCTTTGAACAATCATGTTCAAGCTCTCTAGCTTATGCTCTTTGAAGATCTGACAAGATTTATCTCATGACAACTCAAGTAGCTTTACCCGAAAACATCAGCAAGGCACGTTCTTCTCTGTCTTCACCTCCATTGTACATTAATTGTTCAATTAATTAGATTCTTGAGAAGCTTGGGGTCTCAATGACGACTAGGCCCACTCAGTGCACTCACCTTCTCGCACCTCACCTCGTAAGGACAGAGAAATTCTTATGTGCCCTGGCCACCGCCCCGTATATACTTGAAGCTTCATGGGCGACGAAATCTGCCAGCGCGAAGCAGCTACTTCGTAAGCCTAGTCCTGATTTTGACAATACCTGTTGTTGATGTTTCATTCAAGCCGAAGCTAACTTTATGCTACGGGATGAGAATGCTGAGGTCAAGTATGGCATAAAGCTCGATGAAGCACTTGAAAGAGCCAGACAACTTCGAGGGACACTTTTCATCGGCCAGATATTCTATGTTACGCCCAAGACCAAAGTCGATTTCAAACTTCTCAAAAGTGTCGTCACTGCGCATGGCGGACAGGTAAGTAGCTAACTTGCAACTATCAATCCGATCTTCATCATTTATTTCTCGTCTTATTTCTAGCTGATGCCACAGTCCCCCACCGTTCGCTCGCTAAAAGGGCACACTGATCGATATGTCATATCGTGTCCCGAAGATATATCAATATGGAGACCGCTAGCCATGCAGAATATCCCTATATTCACACAAGAATTTCTGTTGATTGGCGTATTAAAACAGGAGCTCGATTGGGATAATAGGGATCTCAGAGTGCCGGGGTCGGTTTTGTGAACTTTTATCTTTTTCCTCATACTTGGATTTTACTGCTTCGACCTACATGCTATCTGATTTTCTCTATTTCTTATCACCTAACTAGGACATGTAATTTTAAGTGTAGGCTATGGCACTACTGATAGTGGATTGGATAGAGTGAGCCAAGCTTCATCTCCAACGGCAGGAAGACCTGATTGAGTTTAAAGAAAGCAACGTTACTGATCTACTTGGTTGTGTACGTACCTCAATCGATGTCGGTCGTGGTGCTTGTTACATGGAGAAACCGCCAGGCCTGAGTCCCAGATGTTCCATTTTTCTTGTCAAGCCAGATCTGCATATTCAAGAAGTTAAGTATATGGAGGTAACCGTATGTGTGTGCAGATACCTCGTCAGATCCTGCATGGGTCGTCCAGTAATAGTGGGATCGGTTACGAACCTGATTATGGATCCAATCTCAGTCGCAGTCCGAACACCGTGGCGTTGGCACGTACCGTCGAGAACTGCGAGCTAACAACCGTTTCGTACCACTGAGTTGCAAAATTTGGGTCTTCTATAATTGGTCCCGGCTTGAAAGACCTCCATAAGCATAAAAACCCAAGGTATAGTCTGTTAACTTACCGTGCCGTCTCCCGGGGCTGACGCATGCCAACCGGATGCACTTCGCAAAGTTGCGTAACCAGACGTCCCAACGTCAGCGACATACCACTAAGTATAGGTTGGAAAAGGATTTGGTGATGTGCGATAACTGTGCTTGTAACGATACTCACAACAGTGTTGCGGTTAGGCGATGAGACCAGTTTAAGGGGCTGCAAGACGCCACTTGCCTGAACATAGCGACTGTCTGCCGAGCGGATATGATAATACGTTCCAGCTACGCTTTGCTGAATCGGGATTTGCATACTCTATATATTGATAACTCGTGAGCAAGTGTACCAATGGCAAGAATAAGAACCAACATCTGGATCATTGGCGGCGGAGAGCCCACCAAGAAGAGCTATGGCGGCAATACCTGAGTACACTGTGCGAGAGAACAACATGATTGTCTGTGCTGGGATTTTGGGTGATAAGGCTGATATCTCGCAGACGCATACGATAGTTATAAAGTGGCCTTCTGACAGGTAGCGTACATTGATCATGTCAATCAGGCTCTGCTGGAAGATGTCATGAATCGGAACTGACACTTGCCACCCCCAAGTAGATGAGAAGTGCCTGAAGGCTTTGGAATGTTACCTCTGCATTCCCTCGCATAAGGCTGGCGTGGTGGCTCTAAGACATTCATTAGGAAAATCCACTTGATTCTTTGCTACCGACGTGATATTGACTCTTTGAGCTGTATACACGGATAATTTTTCAGCTTCGCGCTCAACGTTCGACGTTCGATCTCGTTCAAATGACGTCTATTTCTATCGCTCCGCGGCGATTTCTTGGCACATAAACTGACTTTCAAGGGGCCATTCTAACGTAGTCGGCTTTCAGAAATCCCCGGAATTCATTTGATAGGAGAGGTGGGAATAGCAAATATATAACTGATGTATATCTTATCGACTTTCGGGGTTTAGGGTATCAGGACCCAGTGGCATATCTCAATGGGGTTTACGCGCGCGAAAGAGGAACAACAATTTGTCGCCAATGCTTCTTTGTGCTTCTAGCCTCAGAAATTTTTACGAGAACACAAGTATAGATAGCAATACGCGGGATGTAGAAAACATATAACATGAATGGTCGAAGCTTAATGGGGTCAGAAAGCCACGCAGGGAACAAGTGGGATATCTTTATGTTATGGGACGAAAGAATCGCGACGACTAGGAACGACATTTACAAAATGTATTCACTTTCAATGCAACCTTGCTTAATGAGCTCGGCCGTCTCCTCATTACGAGGTTTGATCATACACTTGAAAGGCTCGGGACCCCTAATGCTCGTCAACGATTGAGAATGTGATGAAAATAGAATAATGGCCTACGCTGTAAGTGCTGACTCGAGCTTCATTCCTGGTTCGATCGTGTTCCCATTGGCGTCCTTTGCCTTGAGAATGTCACAAGTGGTCAAAATATTAATCGCGGCCATCCAAACGATAGAGTTGCCAAGATGCCTTCCTGGACAAATCCTGTAGCAGTAAATCTGATTGAGAAAAAATAGTGATAATAAAAGGGGTCAGGAATACCTTCGGCCAAAGCCGAATCCCAGTTCAACATCTTTCGCCATTTCATGATCGAGGGTACCGTCCTTACGAAGGAAGCGCTCGGGCATGAAAGCGTGTGGATTAGGATACCTCTCCGGGTCGCGAAGCATTGCCCTGTGGGAAAGATAATTATAACTCCCTGATGAAAGCTGGAAGTACTGACCAGACATTGGGAAGTACAATTGAACCCTTCGGGATGCGGTAGCCTTCATAAACATCCTCCGCAGTAGAACAATGCGGAATAGCTATATATAAAAAAGAGCATGGTACGCAAGCAAGTCCGATTGGAGAAGGTGGGGCGACTTTGTACTTACCGACTGGGGCGATCGGAAGCCACCTGCCACGAAAATAAATATCGAACCTCATCAGATCAAGAGTGCCATACCTGAATGTTTCTTTGACGATAGCTGTGCAGTAGGGAAGCAAAGGTTCATCATCGTGACTGGGTAGTCTCAGCTTTCCATCGGGACCCCGGAGGACGGATTCCAATTCAACTTGAGCTCGTTTCTGAACGTCTGGATGGTGAACCATAGCCAGCATGAAGGCATTGATCGTTCCAGAAGTGGTTCCAACGGTTCCTGTTATGAGAATTGACGGGGGTTAGAGCGGCTTAGATTCGGCTCGCGAAGCTTCAAAGGAACTTACTTACCCATGAAGATGGTGCAACCAATCTCTTTGATGAGCTCTTCTTGGTGAAGATCTGGTTCATCGTGAGAATAGATGTCATCAAGGGCTTCTGAGGTGAAAGAAGTGAGACCGCTTCCGGCTGTTCCGTTCTAGACTCCAGTCAGATGTTGGCCATGATCAAAATACATTGTCATACCTTTCCGCGTTCTTGCCATTGCTTTTTAGCAGCGGCGAATGGAACATCAAGCATGCTCTTCATATCGTTACGCCACACTCTGGCTTTGTGCTGGAAGCCAACCCAACTCGGTAAGTACTTTATGATCGGTAGGGCATCTACAAAGAAGGCTCCTGGAAGTGAGGCTTGCTTGAGACCTTCCGCACCGGTCGAGGAGAGTTTGATATATGGATCGTCCACATGTTTAATTGGGAGACCAAAAGTCGTAGACAAAGATATTGAACCGACCATACTGTTCAAGGTCAATCTACAGATGGAACGTCGGAGAAGAACCACTTACTGGACAATGTGATCCATGAACTTGTCAGGGCTGTTGATGAGTTTGCCTAACAGAGAGTTGACATATTTTATCTCGTGCGGCCGCTGCCACTTCAAATCAACACTGGTAATAGAGTGAGAGTCTTCGAGGGGTAACTTGAAGTAACGTTGTAAAAGTCGCCTCCTTACGCGCCATCCTTCGTTGTTTGGCATAACAGCGAAAAGCCAAGTGAAACCCATAAGTTCATGAACCATAGTAGAATGAGGCCGCGATGAATAAATAGCACCCCGCTTTTCCAATAAATCAATAGCCGTTCGGCGAGTGTTGAGGACAAGGAGGCTTGTACCAGCCAAATTCAGGTAAACGAGCTCAGAATCTTAGAAATGAAACTATCAGCCTGGGTGGTATGCGAAACCATCAACCTACTGTGTTTTCGACCCCAGTCAGCATACTCCTCCCATTCGGAATGTTTTGGTTTGTTGAGAAGGTTTCCGATGATGGGCAGCCGTGGCGGACCAGGAGGAAGGGGATAGTTCTCTATACCCCGACGACGGAAGGCATGAAGAACGATGAGAGCGATGAGAGCGACAAGAACAGAAGTACTGGCTTCAGGAAGTGCCATTTAAAAAGGACGGGGGGATGAGCACTATCGAAGTTGATGAAGTTTTGTTTGACTATTTAATGAGGTTGAGAAAGCAGAAACTCCAGATCTGAAATGTTTGACACGTAAGTTTCCAGTTGCATCGGCGAAAGAAGTCTCTCCAATATAAACGTTTAGTTAAGGTTTAGAGGCTGAAAGCCGAACAGAAGTATGGGCATTCTGTTCATCATTTGACTGAAAACGCCCACATTTAAGGGCCTAATCCTATAACGGGCTGTTGCGATCTAAGAGATCAGGATGTGTCCAAGAGCCACCGGTGCCGTTTCGATGTTATTAGCCGGCGAAGGAGCTCGGGAAGGAAAAGGGCTAGGAGGATCCCAGTCTTTTGAATACAATGTATCATTGAAGGAACGTCTTCAACATCTTCATCAACGAACGAAAGTGTCAGCATCTAGCCGGACGACTCGGTTGATAATAATCTTCTACCTCGTGATCAACTGCGGGATTTGAAATTCAAACTCAGATAAAATCAGATAAACAAACACGGAGCCGCTTTTCATGCTATATATGTACCCCGGACTGCCCGAGTAGCGCATGATGAATACAGAATTCAAACAAAGGGTACAAATTTAACGGATCCATCGTTTCAAACCCCTGACATCTGAATTGAACATACAGATGTGAGTATGGGTGATGTCGAGCTACACAAAACTTGTATTACTGGTCATCTGAGAAACAATATGGGTAATTCGAGTAATTAGGGTAAAACGTAGTTGGAACTTGAGCCAACTTCAAGAGTAATTCTCTTATGTTCTCAATACGAATGAGGAGAATTATGAACTAGTTCAGGTGGATGGAGTACTGATCGCTTCCCACTCCAAGTCGGATGATACATCTTTCCGTCATTATTTAGTTACCGGTTTTCACCATCTTTCAAAGGCATATCTATCTTCTCTGGGCCAACATCCACTTGGGGTGATATTTTTGAAAAAAGGGGCATATTATGATGCCGGCGATCAAATGGCAGACTCATGATTCCCGAATCCAATTTGGCACCGCGGTCTCTGGATTTCGGGAAGATCGGGCTTCAACGGGTTTGACGGTGGTTTATTTGAACACCCCGCCTCTGGGTAGGAAATGTAACGAGCGGTAAGGAGTCAATGGCAGAAGGTAGCAGCATCTCATCTATCTACGGCGGATTTAAAATACATACATCAGTTAAAGGTGTTCGCTGGAGTTCAAAGTTCTTCCAACGGTCAAATTAATTGAAGAGCTTCAGCTACCACTTGAGAGACTACAAGTACGACTTTATGGACTTTCCTCGGTGTTAGCTAACTGTTCATCCAGTGCTTTTGAGCCTGTTTGCAACTGGAATCAAAAAAAAAGCTTCGAACAGCATTCTCAAAGGAAGTAAGCTACTCCTAGAGAAATCAACAATAGTCGTCCAGAATGATTATTGGAGGGACTGCCGAGATCATCGGAGAGAGAACGACCCACATCATCCTTGTTCGCTACCCTGTAAACGTAGTTGATCTGGCACGAGTGACAGTGGTGTTTATGGAGGGAACACCTGCATCCTATGGTGGCCCTTTTTTCCTTTTACGGTTCTCACATTTGACATTTGAGTAGACATGGCATAGGATGGGACGGAACAGATGCTAGGAGGGTGTTTGGAGATAGAGCACGATCTAATCCACGGAGCGGGTTTCATCTATGATCTGATAGAAGTTGATGATGTCCCGAATGCATATCACGTTTCTGATTTATTGAGTTCTTCCCGTAGTCTATATGTGGACTTCAACGGTTTCACCTCATCTGGGATTCATCAACTATGTGTGGGGGAATAAGTGGGGCGATACGATCGCCTATTGTTCGGTGACTATTCTATTGGCCGCCTCTTCGTAGAACCCTGAAGTCGAACTCCTCAAAATCAGTTAAAGGATCATGTGCGTCAAAACTTTTCTAGGTAACTGTGGAGATTACAATTCAGAGTTGGATGGAATAGAAACTTGTGTCATCCGATAGGTATCGGTATCTTCAATGATCCGAGCAGTAATACGTACAGATAAAAATGTTGAAGCCTTTGATTCTGGAGTCAAGCTTCACGTCAAGCGCGAACTTCCCGGAGAACGCGCGAAAGGGAATCTGATATGGAAATACAGGGGTACAACCAGATTGTTCTGATCAAGTAGTGTATTCCTGTGTATTCTCAGTCACTGGAGGTAACCGGTAATGACCGAGTAATGGTGAGGGATTATAGCCGCGACCTGAAGAGTGAATTAAATTCGAAAGAAGTTGTTCCGCGACGTGGCTAGTATGTCTTTTAAGCAATAGGCGAGCCAGTTAATTGAGTTGCAAACGCGTCAGAATTATTTATGTCTTTTGCATTGAACGTTGGGAGATACGACTTGAACTTGAACTCTAGCGAACTATGGGCATCATATGTACCATTGATATATTGATATTTGACATCGATAAGTTGATACGAAGATTTCTTCCGACCTTGGAACGACAAATACATTACTTTGCGGCCGCTTCCGCCACATGCGACGCTACAGCTTCCGACATGGCCCCCATATCGCTCGTCACGTTTATCTATATGTTCTATATTAGCACTTTTTCCACGTTTTAAGCCAGAAGTCTATTGACCATGTCAAATCCTTGACTTGAACGTACTGCGGCTTGCTTTCCAGAAATACAATAAATGGCACTAGCAACGGGAGTTTGAGGTTGCCAAATCGAAGTGACGAAACATGAGGCTCACCATTTCTTCCCTGCGTCATGTGCTTCTTTCAAGATCTTTTGTATGACTTGCTCGATGTGAGGATGTGGGTCCGGTGAAGGAGGAGGATATCCAAGAGATATTGAAAGATCATATGGCCCGATGAACAAAACATCTAAAAGCAGAAGATCATTTTGTACGAGCTGGCAACCCCATGGATCGGAGACTGGCATCACTTACCTATTCCATCGACCTGCGCTATTTCCCGAATATTCTCGACCGCCTCCTTCGTCTCAATTTGTACAATGACAAGGATATTCTCATTGGCTGATTCTAAGTACTGTGGCACGTTCATCCCCCACGTCGTATGGGTGAACGGAGAGCCGAATCCCCTGCGACCTTTTGGAGGGAATTTGCAGTCTCCAACAATTTCTTTAGCTTTATCAGCATTGTTTACCTATGGGTCCGTCACTAGTGAGCGACGGAGAAGCAGAGAGAATGCCAATAGGCAGACCATCGGTACAATCACTCCCCGTGCCCCAGCGTCAAGCGCATTCTTGATTTGCCAGCTAGTGCTCCCGGTTGCACCGGTTGCTGGTATCCTGATGAGTGGGCTAACACCGGCACTTTCGATAGCCACGGTGCTTTCGGCTGCGCCTGGAACTAAGGGAATAATACCGTGTTCACAATCGATGGCGATCCAAGACAAATCGGGGCTTGACTTGGCAAGAGATCGTGCATGAAACAAACCAGGAGCTGTCAACCAGGCACCGAATGCCGGTTTGTTCGCTCTAAGGGCTTGTAAGAGGGCGTGGGTGGCCATGAAGTGCTGATCAGGATTGCGACCACAGCCGTTCTCGAGTTTCAAGCCTATGCACCCACGCATTCAATCTCACGAATATATTCCCGCTTTCAGTAAGTGTTCCTTAGGTCAACGACAAGGTCAACCTTACACGCACATGTGACACGGCTTCGGCCCGCCCTTGACTATGACGTAAGCTTTGATTAGGATGTACCCGAAGTCGGGCCCAGAGGTGCCAAGTGTGGAATGAAGAGTTAAGGATAACGCGAAGTATGCCAAAATCCTAGCAGTCAATTTGAATTTCACTCAAGCTTACATTTCTTGGACCACCACACGGCGGCTGGCAGAGGATGATCATCATGTGTCTACTTTCGTAATTACGTTTCCCAACTGTATCTGAGATCTACTTTTTAGCCTCAGGGTCATAGAAAAAAACATTCTCGATTTAAAACACAGACTGTTGGTCGCTACCATAACATCATTATCTAAGCATAGGCCGCGATGGCAGTTTCAAACGCAGCGTCGACCTCATTCTTAAGAGCAATGGATTCATCAACCAAATCAGCCTGGTAAACAAATTAATCGTTTGAGAGAGTCCTTCTAATCTGGGACAAAGACGTACAGGAGCAAGTGCAATGAGTGCGTTCTCGAGATTGGAAGTACTCGAAGACAGGCCAGAAAGATCCTGTCTAACGAGATCAGATACTCCACCAAGCGGAAGAGCATCGAATGCGGGTTTCTTCTCTACAATGCCAACAAGCGCGTCCTCAATTATTGGTACGAGGCCACTAACAGCATCAATAACGCTTTGGCCATCAGCTTCGGAGAAGGGGGGTGTTATACCCTAGTGTTAATCAGATGTTAGGCCCGATGTTCGTGAGAGATAGGATTTGAACAAACTGACAACGGTAGCGGCAGTGGTATCATCGGTGGCCGATTGTACATTGAGTGCGTCGGTATGGATGGCCTGTTTATCACGTCAAGCATATCTTTCTATATTCATAATAACGTTTACTAACCAATGCTTGGGCCAAATCACCTCCGGTGTCGGGGAAAGCATTGATCGCACCATCCAGGGTTGTAAGCTGGGTCCGTAACGTAGCGAGATTGCTCAGGACGTCTTGCGTACTTTGAGCAAGAACTACAGCAACAGCGGACAAGAGGTAAGCAAAGGATTTGAACTGCATGTTTAACACAACTGATGATACCAGGGTCGCAATTGAGGACCTTTATAAGCCAACGCTGAGAAACAAGGCACTAAACATTAGAAAATATTGAACCCAGGATCAAATTTTTCAGAGTTGGGTGAACGTCTACATATGAAATTGTGCCCATAAACGTGAGGTCATCAAATTCAACGAAGCGTTAGCCATTGGAGGAAATCAGCAGTCTGATAAAATGGAAGTGGTCGTAGCACACTCACCCACGTACAATCTCAGCCTAAGGAAGCAAAGACAGCATGGCGTATCCGATCGCTGAGCACATTGGTAAGGTCAGGTGCCCAGCCGCACCCGAGTTCAAATGTGGACAAGTCTGTGCATGCTTGAGAGCGAACCAAATTCATGGTACCTTATTTCCCAGCACAATGTGATCACTCGATAAATTGAATGATAGATAGAGATTAAACTCACATCTGTATGGGAAAAGGTCACCGATAGATTTAGCCAAACGGCCCTAAAATACCAGCAAGGGGCCTGAGAACCAACCATTTAGTGATAACATGAGACCATGAAGCTTGACTAACCTAATGAGATTAACTACGGCAAGACTACAAATTAAAGCGAGCCTGAGCTTGATCGCTCTCCAAGGTCTTCAGAGAGCGGAGGAATGCATGTATGCATAATCTCATAGCCACCGATTTCGCTGACGGAAGAGCCGAAAAGAAGTGGCCCATTCGACCGTTAAGGATGAAGGAGTTCTCAGCTGGCTACTGCTACTCATAAACACGTGAATATATTTCGACTTGAAGAAAATGCTTCCTTACTGCATACCTTGGGTATTGGCTCCCAAACTTCTTCGAATGCGTCGGATGCGATTGTCATAATCATATGACAGACGAACATGCTTCTATTTCACACCAATTTGTCAACAACCTCATCCTCATTTTCTATGGAGGCCCTCGAGTACCTTCGAGAACTTAGCCCCGATGGTAAACCTAAATCATGAGCGGACATCTCGCTCAGTATCACCTTCAAGTGGTGCTTGAAAAGGCACAGCCATGGCAGACTTACGACCAGACTTGTCATCGTTGCTCCTGCTTCTAGTCATCTTTCTATTCAACATATCCTTCTCAGATGCATATGTAAGAAGCTACCATGTGTTCATGAAGTCCATGAGGCATTCCATCGTCCGGGACATGTTTCGCACTGTTCACCTGCGCCTCGCCACATGATTCAAAATCAGAAGATTGGAGGCGGATTTGGGGTCTTTCTGGTAGGGGCAAGTTCCACAGGTAATGAGTATTCTTGTCATTGAGAGTGTCTCTTCCAAGACGATGTCTTTAGATTATTTCACACCCTCGAGGCTCGATATCAAGGTCGTGGAGTGTCCAGAACACAAGCTCCCGATTTTGCAGAACCTGAGTAGTCCCTTTTCTTGCTAGCTCCACATGCCTAATCGCGGCATGTCTAGCTGTGTTTAGGTATGACATACGTATTAGGTGAAAACAACTACTGTACCATTACGACCGGATGTTCACGCACGTGACAAAAAAGTTTTTCCGATAAATCTCCAAAATCACGATAAATCGAGAAAAAATTATTTCAAAATTAAAGTTTGTACATAACAAATAAAATACAATATAAAATGTCCAGCTATCATCCTATAGCAGTGGATCAAGCAACCGGTTGAAAAACGTATCTTTGCACAGCACTTCCATCGGATCCCTTGAGCGTGATCTAGAATCGTGCAGAAAGCGGGCATTAGTCAAAAGTTCACCTTAACGAGAAATAGATCCACTGACAGTGTCATCCCCACCATTCCCCGGAGTAATCGTCCAAAGAAGATCCTGGAAAGGAATCTTGATCTAGAAACACGGGGTTCAGGCATCCGAATTGTAAAGCGAGAGAAAAGACAAACAACGAATGAACCAACTTCACCCGGAGCGTTACTTCCTTTATTCTCGATTAACCACGAAGTCTGTTTCTCCAAAATAGCGCGTACTTCGGCATTCTATGCATGCGGCATCAGCCATGAATCAACTCGTGACTCAAGTCTATTCGGAACTTACAAGCGTTGGATCGGCATAAGCTCTGGCACCAGCGCCAACATTTTGGATCAAATAAGCACCATTTCCATCAGGGGTGACATTCCACTAAAAAATTCAAGACCATCAATTTGATTCATCAATAATCGTTGAATGCTTACAACTTACTTGTTCGAAAACATCAGCAAATTGGTTAGACATGGTTATAGGGGCATCGAACTCGGGTTGTTCGATTGGGAAACTACGTGCTGATTTATCGCCGTTGAAAATACGATATCTACCAGCCGCAAGCTATATATCATGTGCAGGTGATTAGTACAGTGATTTTATTGAATGTGGAAGAGATAAGCAGGGTAGAACGTACATCCTGTGCTTGAGCGAGTATGGCACCGAAAAGAATAGTAGTAAGAGCAGAGGAGAAGAAGTTAGGGAACAACATTGCTAAGTTGGTGTGGTGTTCTGTGGTAAGAATAATGAACTAGTAGTTGAGGAATACTTCCCATTATATAGTGTTTACTGAAACGTATTACGGTCTGTTCACCCCGCGGATGATTTCAATCTTCACCTGGACGGTACCTGAAAGATGCGCCAGAGCACGGCCGACTTGACCATACGGCAATAATGTTTCTGTTAAAGCGGTGTCCGCCCTTGACAATGCCGACATCAGCATTTCTTGTCGCGAACGCGAAGCTGAGATTCCAACATGAATGACCGTCGACAGTGCTCCGCAGACATCAGTACAGGAAGCCCAGCTTTCTTCCTGTTACAATCTGTATATTTCTCTTCAGAGCGACACCGAATACATTGGAACAAAGGCAAAGTGAAAGCAGTCGCGGCTGTGATAACTATCTGGTGATTAAAAATAACTCTAAGTCATGAGCGGAGGGAAACCTGAGGGAAACTTCAAAGGAAAGACGCCGAGAGATGACAGCATAGCCGCTGTGTCATTGGCAATATGATAAAGTCAGGGCTTACCGATGCCTGATCCGCGTTTCATGATCACCGATCAGCTATGTATATTTATGTTTCATTGCTCTTAGAACATCAAAACCGTTACGCCTCCCCCTAAAGAGTTTCAGTGTCAAACGTTATGATATCATACATGTCCCGAAACCCTTTAAAGCTGTCATATGTCTATCAGAATAAAGCCATCATTCTAACAATCAGGAGAGCATAACTATAAGAAAAAGGCAAAAATTACGACTGCCAGAGCGAAAACACAATAAATAGTTTTCTTTTTTCAAAGCTAAACAAAAGAAAGAAAGAAAAGGAAACACAAGAGCTACAATTGCGGAGTCCACATAGAACATGATGTTAAAAGAAAAAGAAACCCCACAGAAACCCAAACTTACTATGAATTACTACTACCTTCGAGAAGAGAGGTAACCGATCAATAGATAAAAAGAATTAAAGAAAGTGTACGCATGACTAAAAAAAAAACATCACATCGTAGTATTGAAAGATAAAAAGGAAGAAAAAAAAAGCTTGTCATATTGTAAGCCGCTCTACCCCAAAACCGAAAACCCAGGCCCGCATAGATTAAAGGAGGAGAAAAGAAAAAGGGAGTAAAGGCCAGAGGGTCAAAAGACTTCTTGTATATACTTATATGATATATACCTTTACCGCGAGAGAGTGAGAGAAAGAGACAGTTAAGGGGTATAAGCATGAGATTACGACGTGTAGCGATCAAGGCAAATGATTGCGGATCGGAGCAGCGATATCGGGAGGGAAGAGAAACCCTGTATGCGAATGAGTTTAGAATCTTCCCTCATCGAGAGTCATGCGAGCGAACGAGAGGTCGAGGAAGAGGTTCGAACGAACTGAAGTGCGCAGATGACGAACCAGAGAGGGAGCACGCGCAATCGACGAGCATCTCAAGTGTCATACCAACCCGAAGCGATATGCACCCAAACCCGAAGCCGGCACACGATAATCCACACCCCATCCATCTCTCGACCAACTCGGAAACCTATCCGTCACAACAAACACAGAAAACACCCACATAAGCAAGCGCTCCAGCCCACGGTGCTCGCATGCGCGACAGACCCATTTTTTGTGCTCCAAACGACTGAAAATGCAGCAACAATTCTACGTGGGGGTGAGGTATCGTCGAGTCGTAATGGCCAGGAGGTTACGTGTGCATGTGCGAATGCGGCATAAGAAAAGTTGTCGTTAACACGACGTGTGTCTATCATCATCAAGTCTGTCCCTTCCTTGGCGCTCGCCCCCCGTCCTCGCCCTCTCAACACACCTGCACTTTGCCCCTCCCCCCTTCCCTCGCGGAACGCTCATTCCGACTTTACTTTCCAAAAAACAGCCGCAGCCGCAACAGCTAAAACAATTACCGCACCCGCAGTTTGAAGATTTACTCTCACCTGTACAACATATCAATCACCTCATTCTCAAAACAGAAACAAAAAATCAAGATACTCACTGGGGGATGATTATACTCCTCTTCAGCCTTCTTCCGTTCTCCTACCCTGCCATCACCGCCATCTTCATCTTCATCATCCTCATCGACCAGTGATAAACTCGTCATCATCGACGCTGGTGTAGGTAACATGTCCCTTTGTTGTTGTGCGGTGCCATTTCTCCTCCTCCGTAACCTACCCTCCTCATCCTCCTCATCATCATCAGAAGCAAATATCGACCCGGACAAAGAAGCATAATCCCGATTGTTTTCTTGAAAACACCCGTCATCCTCGTGGAAGCAAATAATAATAAAAGGTCTCACGCACTTAAAGAAGAACCGGCGAACGACTTCCTTAACCGTTTCTCCGCAGTTATTGTTTCATCTTTCGCAAAAGCCAAAACTTTCTCCAAAGATCCAGTTCCTTCCGAAGCCAATGTGGCACCATCCGATAACGCAGCTTCTTCATCATCCATCATATAGTGATCCAAATTTCGTCTTATCACGTTAATACCTCGTTGACTTCCAGACCTTCTCCTCCTCCTCCTTCTATCTCCTTTCGAGTTTGGCCCTGAAGCGGCATCTTCCTCTTCCTCTCCGGCTGAAGCGGAACTTTGACTTCTAGGACTAGGAGGAGTGACCAGACCGCTCCTAACCACCTCCCCGGAAGTGAACTGCTGTTGTTGTTTCATGACGACTCTCTCTTGTAGCCTCATCAACTCGGTCTTCTGACCCTGAACATCCTTGACAAGATTACTCGTCGTCACGTTCAATTGAGAAACCTTTTCGAGATTAACGTCCAAAGATTTCGATTTCGATTCCCACTCTTCTCTAGCACGCTTAAGTCGCTCACGTTCTTCCCTCCATTCTTCTTTAACTTCGTTCCATTCACCATCGAACGATTTTTTGAATTCAGCAAAGAAGGACGTTAGAGATTTTCGTTCTTCGTCATCTATGTTTTGGGGTTTCTCGAGAACGACAGGTTCGGGTTCAGCCACGACGACCTCTGGCTCTTCCTTTTCCTTTTCCTTTTCCTTCTCTTCTCTAACCATCCTCTCTAAATCTCCAACTTTGCCCTCCAAAACCTTGATCATATCCCTTGCAGCAACATATTGTGCTTCCATATTCCCGGCCAATTCTGCCATAGCCGTCATTTGAGCACTCAATTGCAACATCTGCTCCAGCATTTTATCATTCCCGTCACCGTTAACGATTCCATTGATAGAGGAAGATGAAGGTATGGTTTCACTTGGTTGGGAGAGTGGGGACGACAATGGTGACCGGGGAGCTAATAATGTTCCGGATCGAGCACGTGGTGAATTAACCATAGCGGGAGCAGTACCATTGGAATTGAAAGAGAGAGAAGGGGCTTTTGTGTCAACGGTTATTTCATTAGATGAAGCAGGTTGTTCTCGTAAACCAAAAGAGGGTTCAGGAGTCCTGGGCCGCCCAACATTTAAATTCTCGTGTTTCCTCATCTGGTGATGATGTTCATGATCCACTTCGTGTTCGTCATCAGCGTGTTTCCCAGACTCGTCTTCGCGTTCACGTTCAGGGTCAATAGGATCCGCACGATCATACGCATAATCTACTTCATCTATACGTGGATGGTGATCTCGTTCAGCTTCAGCAACGTCTTCTTCATCCTCCTCTTCGACGCTCTCAAGTTCATGGGGAACGATTGTGTGAACACTCCTGGTATCATCCACGTCTTCATCGTCATCCACTTCATCTAACATTCTTATATGTTGAATATCGTCGTCGTCGTCGTGATCATCGAATCCTCCTCTCGGTTCCAGAAGACCATTACTATTCTCCTGTTGTTGATGTTGCCCGTCCTCATCATCACCCTCAAACATGATCTCTCGTGAACGAGTTTCGAAAAGTTGACGGAGATCCCTCACTTCTTTGCGCATGAGTTCTTGGTCGGCAACGACCTCCTCCAGCGCACGGACCTTGTCCGCCTGTTTGGTGAGTAAAGTCTGAGTATCGAGGAGCTGAGACTGAAGCTGAGAGATGACGGCGGTGGAATTTGGAGGCATCGATGAAGGTGGTGGTTGCTCGGATTGTGGAGAGGACTGTTGCTGGAGCTGTGAAGGCTGTTCGGGTGGTGGTGGCGATGTACTCGACGGCGCGGTTTGATGCTCTTGTTGTGATTGAGCAGGTGAGGACTGTCGAACGGGTCGGACCGGGGGCAGAGCAGCGGGGTACGGAGGGATGTTCGCTGACTGGGAAGGGCAGGGTCAGGGTCGGGTAGATCAAACGTAGCGGGGAAAAAGTTGCTCACAATATTACCACCTAAGACTTGGTGGATATCGCTCATGGATCCATTGAGGGAATGAAGTTCTGAGCCAGTTTCTCGGCTCTTTTGGAGTTCGCCTTGGAGGCGACTGAGGATATGTTCAAAAGTGAGGCCGGATTTGCCAGGAGGGCGCATACTACCGCCCATGCCACCAATGCCAGCAATTCCCTGGCCAACATTCGGTGCTGGCCGCCGCTGTTGCGGGGCACCGACGAAGTTGAATTGGGAAGGCATATTGGGTCCGGGTTGGGCGGCACCCATGAGTGCATGGGGATACGGCTGTTGATGTTGCTGCTGTTGCTGAAGAAGGTGTTGTTGCTGTTGCTGCTGCTGTTGGTGTTGCTCAGCACGGGCCGCGACCTGAGCATCCTGTTCAGAGAATACGCAGACAGCACGGGCAGCGACTTTGTGGTGGATGATCGTTTTGTTGTCTTCACCCACGATGTCGATGCCGAATTCCTGCCAAAGTCGGTGAGAGAGCTATTCTAGCGCATATAGTCCAAGAAATACGGACCACGATGTCGTCGCTTTTGAGTTCGCAAGATACCGACTCTACGCCCTCCGGGCTGAGTCGCTCGCCGTTGATAAAAGTGCCATTGGAGCTCTTGACGTCCTTGATGAGAATCTGGTCGTATGGTGTCAGCCACAGGGAAGGCGAGCAGCAGCCGCCTAGCAGACCTTGCCACTGTCTTCCCATATCTCCGCATGCTGTCTGCTCAGGACTTTGGAGTCGAAAAAGCCGTTCTTCTCGCCAGGAGCAGTCTTTGGGTTGGTCTGCCGTCCAATTTTAACACGCTGGCCGGCAAGGAGAGAGATGTGCTTGGGGATGAAGGAGTCATTGAGGGGGTAGAGGTAGAGGGCGGGAAACGGCTGCTGGGTATGTTGGGCAGCGTACGACGCACTCGGCGGCATTGTCGACAACAGCGACGAGCTGCCCTCGACGATCCTCCAGCAGCTCTGGTCACGTGGCATTCCCACGCAGGGACTCCGCACGTGGCGCGAAATCGAAAGGAGATTAACATTGCGGCACTCTCGACGGCTCAAACTTCTTCAGAAAATTCAACATTAATGAAAAATCATCTTTGTTACTTTTTGATGATCATTGATAATGGACCGCAGATTCTACTCTTCCCAACCTAGAACGCGATGCATTCAACTGTATGCCAGTTGGGAATCACTGCTTGCACAATCTACCCGGCTGCGCACAGTGAACATGCATGCCGTGCCTCGTGTCTAGATGCCCCCTAAGCTAGACGGCTGGGCACCCCCCTCTGACGCGTTGTTTTCTTTCTGTGCTTTTGACCGACCTTCACGTTTGGTGCATCACAGCATGGTTTGCTTTCATTGGTACTTTGATCCAATATTTATCATCGATTGGCTCAAGTCATCCAGTCGCTGTTGCTCGAAGTATTTCCAGTGATTTTTGCTGGCCAGCCTACCCACGAGTCCCGACCATTTACTTCGCTCGTGCCATCAAATTCAATTTAATCCCTCGGTCCACGCGGTTCACTTGCTCCCCTATCTATGTGTCCCGCGTCTCCTTCTCAAACCAGACGCTGATTCATTTGAGCACCGAGATCTACTTGTTGTACCTCAGCAGTCACCTGCGACAGGCTCACAATCGTCTTTGTGCATTCTCAAAACCTGTCGCTGAAAATATTCAGATCTACGATCTTTGTGTCAGTCCGATGCCACCGCTTCCACGCTTCACACCACAGCCTCAGGACTGAAACCCAGGCACACCCAACCCTAAAACTCAGAATCACGGAATACCAAACGGTAAAAAGTCCCTTATTAAGAGACCCCGGCAAACATATGCAGCGGAAGGTTAGCGGACCTTGTTCATATTGTTCTATATGTCCCCGTGCTGAAGATGGAGTTGTAGTTTGGGATAAAGGAGTCGTTTGCAGAGAGCGAAGAATGGCTGGGGGATGTGCGGCGCGTTCAGCGGCATTGATGATCCCCCGTGGCATCAGATTCTGCCGAGCATGCCGTAGCCCAGCAGTTTAAGTTGCCGCTAGATTGATCCATCCTCCTCCCCAAGCTAGGCTGCAGTGACTTCAAGAAGTCTGCCATCTTTGTGCTAGTCTAAAATCACTGCTTTCACAATCTACAAGGCCATACAAAGGAGAAGATACGCGAGATGCCTCATGTCTGCCTCTTAAGCCGGACACTATTGACTGACACATAACCTTCTTTCGCTCTGGCTCTCTTGTCCCCATGTCTAAACGCTCCCTGCATGTTCCTCGATCATTGCGCTTTGGACGGTTACGTTCAAAAGAGCCGCTCCAAGCAGAGTGCAACAATACGAATGGCGTAACCTCATCCTCTAGTCCCCCCTCCGACATGGTAGTCTTGCCATCGGTGCCCTGGCCTGATACTCACCCTTATCAAACCTCAGAATTTAATCCATTCCGGAATCAGGAGCGATCGGTTGTACCAAGTGGTCACCTGCAACAGGCCCACAATCACTCTCGCCTTCTCCACGACCGACTGTCTTGACCTCTCAATGAAAGTCACTGAAGTGTTATTAACATCAGAACTTACCACAGCCACAGGATGGAAATCCAGGCCCGCTGAATGCTGTTCTGAACATTCATGAATCAAGAAACGTATCTGTCCCAGGGTATGGAAATTATGGTGAGAAACATGTCCATCGCCTATCTACACATCATATCAATATTGACTACTTCCTCCCAGTCAACTATACAAACACCGTTGTGAATAGCTCGAATAGGTGTAAGAGTTATGTCCATCACATTTTAATTTTACTGATGCTGCCTAGTCATGGCAGAGCTTCTGGAGAAATCAATACCCGGGGCAGCATTCGATTCTTCCGCTCGTGATCCCCCTCCACGATGTCATCCTGGAACACGCTTGGCCATTTTAGCACGATGCCTGGAGTCCATTGCCAATGCCATCAGCGAAAGAAAGATGCGCTGGGTGGTTGGTGCGGCTGGAGTCGGAAAATCTGCCATCATGCAGAACGTCGCCGATTCATGTTTTTCTTTTCGAATCCCCCGGAGCTTCAATCTTCTTTTCTATCAACCGACGCAACGATGGGACTAAAGCCTTTATAACACTTGTCCATCAGCTCGCTGCCAAGTGTGAGCCCTATCGTCTATTCATTGAGCACAGGATTACTCGTGAATCGTCTCTCCTTCAATCGTCGCTGTCAGTGGAGTTCAGGAAGTTTGTTATTGAACCCTTCATCCACCACTCCTCCTTGAACTCTGTCGATCGTGTCTTGATCATCATTGATGGCCTTGATGAGTGTGCGACTTATCCCTCGTCGCCCATTGTATGGGTGATTGCAAGCCGCCCGGAACCTCATATCACGTCCTTCTTTGCTCAAGACGATGTGAAAGCGGTCTACGAGAAGGAGGAAATTCTGGTTGACTGATGAAGCTCGCAACGATGTCGAAAAATATCTTCGTAACGAACTGAAAAGTATTCGAAGTGAATTTTTCTCTCAATCCTCAGTTGCAGTGGCCTCGGGAGCCGGACTTATGGAAACTGGCTAATGCTGCAGGTGGACTATTTGTGTATGCAGAAACGGTCATCAGATACATTGGCGACCGCACGTTTGGAAACTCGATCTCACAGCTCAATGACATACTTAAGGCCATTGATGCTCATCCACTGCCTAATATCCCACATGAGGAGCACCCAATGGCGCGACTTGATGCGTTATATGTGCAGATTCTCTCAAAGATTCCAGAGAGAATCATGGTGAACACGCGCAAGATCTTATTGGCATTGGTTTTGGATTCAAGAAGGCATTGGAGTCGAAGCTTCCACGTGTTTTGCAATTGGTTGGATATGATGTGTGATGATGTTTATGCTGCCATTCGTCATCTTCTTTCCGTTTTAAATGCCCCCAGACGTGACCAAGCTTAAAAGGCAATGCTCAGTTCTTTTCATAAATCATTCATCGACTACATATCCGGCTTCATCCGATCCGGGTTTTCCTTTGATATCGAACACGAAGCCCACCAGCTCTAAGTTCAATGTACCTTCAGAATCTTCGAGCAGGCTCCTGACGGCATTAATTTCGGTGATAGGGATTATGCCATTCATGATTCCGCCTTCGGCCGGTTCTAGCACGTGGCCTGGGCACAGGTGGCAATATTTTGCCTACTTGGCCCGTTGATGAAGAAAATGACAACAGAACGAGGTTGGAAATGTATAAATTATCCGTCGAAAATGTTTTAGAGGGAATCAGAAATAAAAAATCAGCCTTCCACACTGAGTTTTGCACTCGTCTCATAACAGCCCGATGGCACTTTTATGATTTCGATTATTTTCCGTACAAGGCGTTGGAAAACTTGGTGTTTGCAAGTTTCCTCTTCTATTCTTCATGTTGTCATGATGCTGAATAAATTTTTGCTTTAGGAGAGATCCAGACGGCATGAATTCATTGAACTTGGCATATTGAAGCAGATACCCGGCACGGGCCTTCATTTTACTAATATCGTATACAAGACCAGGTTGCAGTTTCGTCGCCCCACTACGACAGTGATAAATCTATCTGATCTGTGGAAGTCATCTCGTAGAGTGAGTAAAATATTTATGTCTGCTACGAACCCAAACCGATCAGTGCTTTGCAGCATAGACGAACACACGACCGGGGCCAAAGCAAGGAGGATGAGAACTGGACAACCCGAATTCAAGATGTCCGATGTCAAATGTCGTTCCTGCTGCCAACGGTTGGAAGCACAACTGGAAAAGTGCAAAACCCAATCTCCGGACCACCTTGTCACTGTTTTGTTTACTTCGACTTATACATCTTTTGCGGAATTTTAGTTGATTGGCCTAGATGATGGCGTATCGGAGTGGACATACTGGTTTGTGTACGAAATTGAGGAGAAGGAACGGAGGAATTTAGGAAGTTCTGTGTAGTTGATTACTGAGTATCGTTGTTCTAATCCAAATCTTAATTTCATGGACCAAATCATGCAAAGTGAATTTTCGAAGTAGAGAGTAACGCTAGTAGGATGACTGGACCACTGAATTCAGAATTGGTAACGCCACTGTCAAATGTGAATCGTGTTGTCAACGGTTGGAACAACTATAGAAGATTGGAAAATAGAAATTGGAAAATACGATCTCCGGATTACCTGGTCACGATTGGGTTTACTTCAACTGATGCATCTTTTGGAGAATTCCGATTCATTGATCCAGACGATGGCGTGTCGGAGTGGACCTACTGGCTTGTATATGAAGTTTCACAGGAGGAACGGAAAAATGTAGGAAGCCCTGTGTAGCAGTTGATTGAATATGGTCATTATAATACAAGATACGATAGTGAAAGGGTCGCATGCTTGGAAATTCTATTGATCGTTGAGTTTATCCAGATACACGCGTCCTGAAAAGGAGAGCATTATCTCTCTTTTATGCCTACACCTCTGTTCTCGACTCTTGATTTGGTGTATGATACACATTTCAACTAGAAAAATTTACATCATTGGGCAGTACTTTTAAGAATTTCGAATGGGGAGACGTTATGATATTTCATGGGCAGAAAACATAGCATCTTATTTCATATTTCTCTGACCTCCTTTACAGACAAAATTCCGATCTCGATATTCTCGACCGTTCTCCTATATCCATTCCCTGAAGGCGATATATCGAATGACTACAAATGCGAGTGCATAACATCAGCCATTATCAAATTTTGAAACTTCCGAAACTTACTCTAGATCTCCCTGACAATGCAACTTGGACCTAAACAGCATCCAGTAAGATGATGATTCAGTTTTATTATAGAATTGAAAGTCTCACTCCATGCATGGTACTGACATCTCCATCAATCGACTTCTCCGTAAACAACACATTCGTAGACATTCCAAAGCTCATACGCGCATTCAAAGTCGATAGTAAGGCGTTCGTATACAGTTTAGATAAAGCAAGGTCCCAGACCAAATTCCTTGTTCCACGAAATCAGGAACGCTTCTTTTCGAGTGAATCGACTGGAACTTACAGAGTTGAATTCTGTAACAGAATCGATGAATCGGAAGACTTGCCACCATACGTAATAGGTACTCACAGGTATAAGAAGGAAACATATCACTTCCAAAATCGTGAATATAGCAGTTACGAGGCCGGTTTGAACTGTCATTCTAATAATCTATACCAACGCGACCCTTAGTTGACAATACCCGAACTAACAAATGAATGATTCCACAAACTCTGTTAATCGTATCATCAGTTTGAGCGATTCCAGTTCTCCTTTTCGCCTTAAACAAATGTTTCCAGTATCACATAAGCGAAAACAGCAAATTGGAAAACTTGATGAAAAGAGCTGACAAGACTATAGCCTAAGGAAGCAGCGATTATCACATCCGCAATCATCGCAGCGATTAACCAAGTCAAGGCGGGCCAATGTAATTCAGGCTTTCTTGGGAATTCTCGGATATCAACAACGGTATATGCTAGCCATATAGCTCCACCTAAAACGAAAAAGAAAGTCACTGATTGTTACCAATACGAATCGAACCACGAACCTGTCGATATTAACGAAAACAATCCAATTATGAGAGGGATATACCGCTTTTCACTGATAATTATAATTCTCCACGCAATAAACAGTTGCACCGGTGTTGAAGCCGCAACCTATCAAAAGAAAATGTTAAGCATTAGCGCCCAGTGCCTAATTTTGAGATTGAGCCCCAGAATCTTTTCCCTCTTGAACCGAAAGGACCAGAACACTTCAAAACTGGGAGTGTTCCAGAAGGCGGACGAGAAACTTAGACCTGAGCTTAATAAAGCACGCACCGTCATGAGTGGTTCTACACGGCACACCATAAGGGATTATAGTGAGAACATAGACAAAGGGTGGAATTCGATATGGCGAGTGGAAGCGGTATCAACCAAAGGCGAGGTTCACAGCGGAAGAATCTACGTCAGTGTTCGGGTTTTTTACTGCGGAAAAAGCGAGGCAAAAAAGAAAAGTAGGGACAATCGACAACCGAGTCATCCCATAATTTTTGGTGATGAAGGCTCGGCTGATGAGCTTGGCACATAGTGTATTGAACCGAAATTAGTTGAACGAGAAGAACAATACCTGAAGGTAAAACTAATTGTGTCACTATCCAACCCTTAATAAAGAAGGAATCGACTTACGAACAGGAAAAAATGCCGTTGCTTCTGATTGACCTGAGAAAAGGAACGCGGCCATAATGACGATTTATTTATGTGAGAATGGCAGAGTTGACTCACCGTACTTGAGAATTAGCGGTTCATATACCAATCCTATAATCAATCCCGAGTTTATTGTTTCTACTATGAACAGATAGAAAACCTTGGCAAATCACTTAGGCGAACGGTATAGCTGGTTGACGTCGTATGACCTACAAGACTTTTCAGCCACCCGTTGTCTCTGTTACAATGATCAGTTTTCCGACACTCCGAGAATCTAATGATAACTAGCCCACTTTTTATAAGTCTGAAAGTATATCAGACTCTAACATCGAGGGACATGCAGTGGTGCGACCGAAAGCAGAACAGGGAGGTTTGTCAATCGAACACAACTATTCCATACTCCTTGACTGCGCACCTGGACTACCAGAACCTAGTTTTCACCGTCTCTGAATTATCGCTCAATCCCCCACAGAAGAATCCAGATAAAACACACCCCATATAGGATTGCATTAATGAAAGCGCCTGTCACACGCGCTGTGTAAGTCTCCGACATGAGTGGCTCAAAAAAATCGACCTACCGATAAGAATCGGTCCGAATCTTCACAGGACTTGTGTCAAACGCCTTCGATACTGTCGGTACATGTAGTAGAGAAGGAACTCACAGAAGTGGTATTGATGGTGGCATCTCGTAGTTCTAAGCGTCTTATTTGCCACCGCTCGCTTCGAGTGGTAGCGGATTCTGGGCTGCCCAGATACCTGTCAATCACGGACAGGATAAAAGCGTTGGATTTATAAGTGAAAGACGCCGAATGTTTCGTCAGGGTAGCCCTCGCGTTCAAGTTTCCTCAAGGGATATGTCAGGCCCATCATGGCAATTCAGTTTTCTTTGTTGCCACTTTTCGAGTACAATTCAAGTACCCAAGGACTTTCCCATCAATCAGGAAGGAACATCTTGGCGTTCACTTGATGTTCTCACCCCAGATCAGTATCTTGATCTTCTAGATATTCAGAACTCGTGTTCTCATCAACAAGCCGAGCTGCAGCAGTCGATCTTCCATCATTGGAGCATGTGGGTTGTATGGACGATAATGACAGAATCATCGGGCCCGCAGTTACAGCGAAATGTGAAAAAAATGTCAATCAGATGCCGTTGCATGCCCCTACCTGATTCCGGAAGGATTAAGATAACGGATATCATGGGTGCCTTTGACGACGTATCAGAAATCCATCAAATTAATGGTGAATAAGTATTGGGAAGGCCAGCCATCAGATGGACAAGAAAGAAGATGATTTCACATGTCAGTGTACGGGGCGGAATTTTGCAGTCAGCCCTGATTCAGGGAAGCTCTACGCCCAGACTGCCAGACTCTGCAAGGCCTCGAGATATACTATCATGATTATGTAAGGGAATCAGGGCTTCAGTCAAAAGGTAGGGTGGGGAATTAATCTGTTTGTTTTTTCAATTGACACCTGACGATGATCATGTAACATAGTTCCTGAACCAGTCCTGGGCTAATTGGTAACCGGGTCTAAGGGCCAGGTGTCTGCATTAAAGGGTAAGATCTTCAGGGGCGCGCAACCCGTTCCATTAGAAAAGGGACGACTCATTTCTCGGGCGAGTCGAAGTAAGTTATATATGCTTGAAATATTAAAGCACATAATAGAATTATCCTCAACTTCGACCTGATACCTTCCTAAAGGGCGACAGCTTTTGGATGAATTGGCTCCTCATCCTGCATGGTTTCCACGACCTATATAATACGTTGATTCTCATTGAGTGACGGGGACAAATCAAAGACGTGCCTTTGTCACTGTTATACCGTACTCAGGGTCATCTAGCTGTGATCGTGACCTCTCGTACGACATTCGCGCTAGTTCTAACATATGCGGCTAAACGTGGGTATAAGAAGTTGCATCAGTGTCAGTGAGACTTTATCACTATTGAACTTACTGGTGGAATGTGATCTGTACCGGTGTTCTAGAAGACAGTTAGATGCGGACAACAGCACAAAAATATTATGAGAGCGCACGGGTCGTCTACTGGTCCCAGCCATAGTTGAGAAAGGGTGCGGGTTTGAATGATTACTGTTAGACATTTCCTTCAAAGCAGCCCGGGCATTCAAAGTGGACATTAGGCAGTTCGCGTAGATCTTAGTAAGAGCTAGGTCCCAGACGAAGTTCCTGCCTCGGAAATCAGCCCGTGCGAAAGGACGTCAAACGAGTGTTGACCCACAAAGCCGTTTTCTATGTCCATAAAGAACAAATTCAGAACACACATGTGCTACAACGCCATGGATTGACGTACTCCCAGAGCTAGATGAAACGAATAAACGTCAGGTACTTCTACAAAAAAGGATAGAACTCACTCATGAAAAATACAACATCCCCGATTGCGAAAAGAGCACTGTGTTGAAAAGATTCACCTGGAGTTCTAAGAATGATGAGCATGTCAAAAGACCTACGTTAGGAACCCAGTTTGGACCGTCACTTGGATGAATGGTAAGTGACAGTTGCGAAGCAACGTAGCTAAGGACCTACTTCGGATTATTTTCGAAATAACATCGTCTGTCGTGGAAAATCCTGTCTTACGTCTTGACTACGAATCATGTGCAAACCACGGTCAATACAGTGGCGCGAGGAGGGGGTCCATAGCATCGGACAACTCACCAAGTTTAATACGAGCGTTACAGTGATAAGAACATCGGCGACGCATGCTGAGAGAAACCATACAAGAGCTGACCAGTGAAGTTCGGGTTTACGGCTGAAAGATTTAATAATTATGATCTTAATAGTTGTCCATACACCACCAGCTTTGAGGAGGGGTAAAGTTAGCGATTGCAGATGAAAAGAGCTCAGCGGACGTACCAAAAGAAACGAATGATAGCAGCGAAATGATAACAGGAATGACTGTCATTTTCGTGAGACGAAAAATCCTCCAGGCGAAAAATAGCTGGATAGGCATAGAGATCGCAACCTAACACCAGTCAGGACCTCAAAACGCCAGCCATGAGAGACCAGGCTTACAATTGTAATTGGTTCTACAGGCAAGTGGAATAGATATAAGCATTTCATCGCTAACAAATGAGGATGAAGTTATACAGACCGGCAGCGAACACTGAATCCAACAAAGGTTATTAATTAGCGATATGATTAAATCAAGAGGCTTTACTCACTGACTGGGAATGAAAGCAGCTGTTGCCCTGTTGCGAGCCTAAGTACCCGTTCACCAGAGAAACCATGAAACGACGGACCATATTCCAATATGAGAGGCTGATACATCATCGCCATATCTATTCCCGTGTTTGCCGTCTCCACGATAAAGAGGTAGACGACCTAGGAATATCGAGTCATGATAACCCTTGGAGTTTGCTTGAAGCTCACCAAAGCCTTGATCCAACGTGCATCACTGTTTAATTCTTAAGTCGTTGTTCGAACATTTTCGCAGAGATATCATACTTCTTGTATAGCTGGTAGTACGAAAAAGTCTGTTGCAACGCGGATCCAGATAAGCCTTGAATTTCATAAACACATTGCCGAAGTACCTGAGCTACTAGAATCTAGGAATGAGCGTCAATCTCTGCCATCGTCCCAGGAAGTCATCATACGCACCCCATATAGTATCATATTCACGAAGACTCCAACGAGCATCGGCCCATACCTAAGCCTATGTGTGACATAGCCCAGCCATACAACAGAAGACTTACGATAGTTGCACATCAGGTGGAGGAAGGAACGTTGCAGATGGCGAAGGAGCCGACGTCACTGAAGTAGACATCGTATGCGAAGAGACGAGACCGAAGGTGCCAAAGGCAAGGTAAGAGAGGACGATAATCACGAAACGAAACGACGTAGGGGGGAGAAGGAATCTTTTCGATCACAGAACCCGAGCTCTTTATCGGCTGTCATGAGGGATAAAGTGGCACCCCGGAAACTAAAAATGTCCGTGGCGCACCTTGAATTCAAGGTGAAGTATCCACAGAAGTCCCACTGCAATGTAATCAATGTCCCCCCTCCAGAACCCTCATCACTCACATCAGCTTGCGAATCCCTGCACGATGAGGAAGCTTGGCAGACTTCTTCGTACTAAGCTCACCATGAAAGCCGCACCAATTCTTGGCTCATGCATGGGGCTATGATCCGTGGGACTCTGCAAACGCGTGGTGATGGTGATACGCGTGGTGATATGTGGAAATTTGGCACAGAAGCAGAAATAGTGACCGGTTTGGATTACTTACGTATGCATGTGAATTGGGCGCAACAAAAATTCTCAGCTTACAAAACCTAGCGACCGTAGAAATCACCAGTCAGCGTACAGATGGATATGTACTCCGAATTTAAACTCACATTGTCCAAAGGACGGCTATATGAGACAACGAAACGAGGTCCTGATGGATATCAAAAGTATGGCATGAGTGTTTGAGAACAGTGTTTGAGCACTATATCATTCAAGCCGGTTTGCTGAATGACCGACCCTAACAGCGGCACAAGGACTGTAACATGCGTAACAGGCAGACCTTATGATGCGTTTGCAAACATTCTGAGGTGTGATTGTATTAAGCGTCAGAAAAATAGGAAGGCGGCGGAATCGCACACGGCACAACAAATACAAGGTTCATACGACAAGTCACAGACGAATTTTCGAAATCATACTGTACCCATGGCACGTCACTCTAGAAGCTAAGGAATGTGAAAAACATTTAAATAAGGAGTAAGTACCCCGGAAGTGAACACTGGAGTAGCGTTGGTCAAAGTTTAAGGAATGAAACAGGTATGGCAAAGCACAGTCCTTGACCTCCTTCAACAAGCCTCTTAAAGCGCCTCTATCATAGCCGTGAGGCTGCCACCTGCATGGTATCACTCTATGCCGACTGTGGCGGAAAGAACAAAGTATGGAGTGGCATTTGGGGATATTCAGCAGACATATTTCAGAAAATTGAAAGGGAGAATGGTATAATAAGTCTGGGATGACTTCGTTTTCAAGACTCGTTGGTGCAATTCCAGATTCATGGTTTCCGCTAGCTAGTACTCATACGCTGGGAGCATTTCTGCCAAGGTATGTGGGTTCACTATTCACTACGCCGCCGAGCCAACAAGACGGTAGGATGATTGAATTTCAACCCAATCAAGGTAGTCAGATGATTGATTCTTGATCATTGTCGAATCATTTGAGCGACGTTTGTCACATTTGTATTGCATATTGAACGTGTCAATACCACGATTTTCTCATGTTAAGAATCGAGTAATACCGGTATCTTACTGTGTTTCTATATGGATGATGATTAAATAATGATTCAATAATCTATCCGCCTTTACTGGCTCAGTGCCCTAAGCGCAGTGCATTCCGCTAGTCCCAGGCTAGTCCTATACGAGAGAAGTCAATTGCGCTATATGCCTGAGCATCTCAGGCTCAGGAGGTGGCGGTGGAAGCGCAAGCCTGGAGCGAGGAAGGCGAACAGTTGAAAACCTTACGTGGGAATCGAGCGGCGACCGACATTATCGTGGTAATATTGTGATTTTGTCACAGTTTTCTATACAAACCGTGACGTATGTCACAAATATGATTTGATAATATCTTGATAATATCACTGCCTTATTTGAATTGAGTAGATAAATAATGATTCAATAATGATTCGATAATGCAGCCGCTTTATTGACTCGCCGGCGCAGTGCATACGGCAGCCGGTGAGAAGGTTTTGTGAAATGGTACCAGGCATTTTGAATCTGCCATTAGTTCGTGGCGCTTCAAGTACGAGTATAAGAACGGGAAGGATGGATGCCGCGGAAGAACTGTACATCAATAGAACGAGAGCGACTGTATCACTTCGCGAGAATAGAATCCCTGGTGCTAGGTCCTCCCTTGCCTCATATCACCACTGCCATTGGTTTGTTCACCCATTCCGGTCGTAATCAGCATCGTCCTCACCATTCATCATAAAGTAAGCCAAAGCATTGTCACTACCAGAAAGGTCTTAAGTATAGCGCTATCTCTAAAACGGCTAAATGGGAAATAGAATTCAAAACCAAGGACGAAACAGATATTATTTCGCGGTTACCGATTGACACATTTTAACCGACAAATTTCTAATTGAAGAATCCGAGTATGCAGTCACAAGTAATAATAGGAAATGTAAGCTTATCATCCAACAAGAGATGGTAACTCAATTGAACCATTCTCCCAGGCGGGTAAGAAAACCTAAATAGAATACTCAATAAATGAGGATCATCTGCTATTTAGAGTCCCTACAGACGGATACCAGAGGTCCTGACTCATCCTTGATTTACCAGAAGTGAAAATTTTTACAAGTTCAACCCAGAGCCTGAGAAACTTGAGACTGGTGGTCATAAATGACTGCAGCAAAATATGCCCTCGATCGCCGCTTCGATCACTGCATAAAGACCTTCATATTAGACTAGGCAACTTTCAAGCAATTCAGCACGATAAACTATGGCCGTGTAATAGACAAGCTTTCTTCCTATATACTAAAAAGCAGCGATAGCAGCATCAAAGGCAGCATCAATTTCGTCCCTGAGAGCATTGGCTTCATCGAGTAAATCAGCCTATGAAAAATATAATGGTTAACAAAAGACTAAGAAATTGCAGCCCAGGATGACTTACAGGAGTAGATGCAATAAGAGCATTCTCGAGATTAGAAGTACTCTCGGCAAGATTGTTGAGATCGTCCCTGGCGATACTGATACCACCGAAGGGGACAGACTCGAAATCGGACTTTTTGGCTACGATTGTCGTGAGCGAATCTTCGATAATGGGTGCAATCCCATTGATAGCATCAAGAATGCTTTGAGCGTCTGTTTCAGAAATGGGAGTTGGAACATCCTTGTTCGCATCAGTAGATTGATTAATAACACTGAGAGTGCTTAACAAGCTCACTTGTACATCGCTAGTCGTGTCATCAGTGGCGGATTGTACACTGGTAGCATCATTATGGATGGCCTAACAATGGCCTAATTAAGTACAGATTTCCTCATCAGAATAAAAAACTAACCAAGGCATCCAATATGCCACCCGAAAAGCTATTGAGGTCGTTATCCAAGGTGTTTAAACGAGACCTGAGGGTATTAATATCGTTCAAGACATCTTGAGTAGTCGCTCCAAAGACAAGAGTGAACGCAGAACCAAGATAGATAAAAGACTTGAGTTGCATACTTGGCTGACGGTTTCTCCGTTTAATCTTCTCAACTTTTATACTAACTCGCAGAACCTTAGAACCTTGGGAATGAAGCTCGGTAGAAAGTCTGTGATTATTGGACTGCGGCAAGTACGGAGAACTTCAGGAATTGTCAAGTTCTTCTACCCAGAAATGCAGCGTTGAGAAAATCCGCAAAATCAGGTGGGCCTTGGCGGAGTAGATTATTGGTAGTCGAACTTCAACCACGAGGAAATACCTGTGAACGGGAAGATTGTTATGTGCGAAATAAATGTCTGAACCTGAATATAGATGCTGATTGCTCGGAATAACAGAAATTCTCATCGTCCTTCGTAATTCGGAAGGCGAAGATGAGAATGGGCAGCTGCGATGATACATGTGATAGTGAGAGCGCCCATGTTTGAATTGTGAGATAGACATAGGCAACTTAATTGGGTGACCTAACGCGACGCTGTGCTCTACCCTTGCTGCCGCGTACAACTAGACATTTGTTTACTGAATGATAGTTTATTGAGCTCTAACAACGGATTAAACCGGACGTGGGGGCTTCGCGTCCATCCATGTGACAAGAAGTGCGAGAAGACTGCTATTCTGCGTTCGTCGTCAAATTTATGGCAGGCTCGGGTGCAATGCAGCTCGAAAAACGCTTACTTCGCATGTTCATAGATCAAAACCGAAGGTCTTTCAAAGTTTTGTGTCACCTGGCAAAGATAGACGATCCACACCTTCAAAAGCGAGGCGAATCTGATTCTGCGGCATCGTGGACGCGTAAGTTTACACCAGAATGTCGGAGAAATTACCAGTCTCACATGGATTAAAACCCAATCTAAGCAAAACATGTTCTCCCAGTACAATCTCGTGCAACCTCTAAAATTGTCAAGCACCCTGATGCTTCAAGTTCGGGCAGGTGCAACATAGAGGATTTCATCAAGTAGTAGGGAAGTTGGCATCCAATTAACTGCGACACTGATAGCGCCGATGACCGACATTTGGAACAATAGAGCAGATTTGTAGCATAGCAATGACACTTGGTGAATGTCATTGAAGTCGGCGGCAAGTGGCAAACACGACGGAGCACCGCGGAGACAAACAACCGTGATTCTCATGATCTCCCGTCAATCGGAGATTTCAATTGGAAAGTCGATCGATCTCTCAGCTGGGCCGATTCGGTTGCGGAACCTTTTACGCACGGTTCTCTCGTATATTCAGTATATTCAGTTCTTCGATAACTTTATTCCAGTGCTTTTGAATCACCTTGTCGTACGAAGTACTACTTGTACCATGCGATGAAATCTCCGACCATCCTTTGACCACCCATTAAATCCGTTTCGATTACTCTATAAACGCAGAGAAAGTAGGATGATCCTGATGCCAATTATCTACGCGTTCCAAGATAACCTTCCCGGTCGCCAATCGGGGAGTGACTAGGGTCCCATCTGGCAAACATATCCGGTTAGTCTGATCCTTGATACAACGACCCTGACGGATATAATCTTGCACTTTTGGACAATACCGAATGGAATGAGTCGGATTGGAACATGCCCTACATCCAGTTGATGGTTGCGAATACTGTAACTGATTTTGTTGAGACTGAGACTCGGAGACTTGCTCGGTAGGTGACGAAGCCGCGAGTTTCTCAGCAAGCTTTTCAGCGAACATCTTCGAGAAAGAGGTGAGAAATTCTTGCATGGAAGATATGCCCAAGGTTTCTCCAGATGCGAGAGCTACTGGGCCGGGTTGGTGTGACTGAGATGGTTGAGCTGGTTGAATTGGTTTAGCGGATTGGTATGGTTGAGTGGGCTCAGGAGGAGCTCGACGGTACGGATAGGAAGCCTGAGTGCTGGATTGTAGGGTGATAGTCGGAAATGCAATGGGGATCTGAGTAGGAACCATCGGAAGGATGCACTCGGCCACTTTCTTGATTTCTGTGACTGTCCAAGGCTGGGAGGGTGAAGCGAATTCAGGCGAACCTTCAATTTGTTGCGGAAGTCGATGTGGAACCCGGTGAGGAAAAACTTGCTATATTCACGTTGGGAGATAACTCCTCTATCAAGGGGCAAGTCGGCAATTGTAATGAACTGGCGATAGTACTTGCCAAACTGCAATAGATCGCACATGGGAACGGCGGCCTGATTTTCAACGAGGTTTCGAGATCGGTGGCTCTGTACCGATCATGATCGCCTGATCCGGGATACAACGACATGATTCCCACCTTGAAGTCTAGCCAGCCTCCTCCGCCCATGGTTGATGCATGGACTCTCCATATCTCCCTTTCTGAACTATCCAGGTAACGAATCGCATGCCTGATGAGTTCTTGGGACCTCAGACCGCATTCTTGGCCAAGGAGTTCGATCTCGTCAAGGTAGTGCTTCAACGAGCAAGGCTGACCATCAAAGCGAGGAGCCGCAGGATCAAATGCACCGGGCATATAACGAGCAGGAAGCAGAGAATAATAAAGCTGTGCCGGAAGCTGGGAATCATCCGGAGGTGATTGTGGAGGATTTACGGGACTTGCTGTTCGGGGCAGTACCTGAAGCTGGGAACATGGCGCCTGTTGTGTTGGTGACGCTAATCACGGGGCTTGCGCAGGTGGAACCGGCAGAACTGGCTGTGACGTGTACTGACTATGAGCTGACGAAAACTGGCTGTCCGTTTGGGATTGTGGTGGAGCGGTGTTGGGAGCTAGGTTACTCTGACCCCACTGGGCTAAGCCACCATCCAGTGACATAGTCATTGGCAATGTTAGATGATCTAGGTAAAAGAGCTGTTACTTGGGTCGGAACAGATGAATGCGAAGAACTCCTCGGCGGCGATGATAATATAAATAGCAACAGCGAGATCTCACAGGAGGAAAATTGGATCTCAACGAAGCCCTTTGTGGTGGCGTGCAGTTGACAGACACGCCTTCGGTCAGTGATTTCAAGGGCGAGACTTGCAAAAGAACTTCGGGACAACATAACCGTAAAAGATATAGAACGTTTAGAGATTTGAGACGAAGGGGAGGAGCCAAGAGTAGCTGAGAGTTGTTGAAAGATAAGGCGAGAGCAACAAGCAGGACGAGGAGGTGAGGTGAACTCCGGTGCTTAGAGCGGATGGACAACGACTGAGCTAGGGTGATAAACGCCACAAATCTTTATCTCACACAGCGGGCAGTATTTATATGAACGAAAGGCGAGAGGGCTCGCTTGAGATTATTGAGTTAGGAATCCCAGCTTGGAATGGTGCACGATAGAAACAGGGCTGATGTGCCGTAACCTACCATGACGACAATGTATGCACTAATAAGGGATAATAAGAGATGATAATCGCATGGGCAAAATTCCTCGATGCTGCAAGCAACTGGGCAACACTTGCATTGATATGGAGGCTGGAGTTTGCTACCAAACGAAGATCCTGGGCCCATCAGGACTCTTTATGCTTTGGACTACTACCACTGGTGCTCCTCTCCCTCATCGTTGCTCTTCACTATCAATGTCAAAATGTCCAGTCTCAAATTACGCTTTCTCCTTTCCTCATACAAATGTATCTAGTATGTACAGCTGATCACTGAGGCGTCAGTTCTTATTCATTCCTAATGTTCAGTAAAGAATTCTCCTCAAAAGATTTCCACAACCTCGGGTTCGTCATTCAAATTTTCTCCCTATAAACAACGTGCTGTGGAGATCGGAGCACGGCTAGTATTAGTCGAAGAAATGCCAACAATGCACGACACATGGACCGCGTACAAGCAACACGCGTTTCGACGTCTTTTAGACATAGTACTAGGCGTGGCTCACGCCGCTCGTTGCTTGGACGTTAGACTTTCTCCCGACAACATTATCTTTCGATCTCGGACTCGGAAGTGACATCCACAATGCGAAGATCTGCCTTGTCTATGGCTGTCCATTAATTTCCTGCATCGTCACGCGCTTCTCTTCGCCATCCGAGCTCTAGAATGCATTTCAACTGAACCGGTGTAGAGACGGTGGATCGGCCACGTTCAACTCGGCCGACCACCATCTCTTACCACCGACGGTCCTCCCCCTCCGCCGACGGGGTACGCAACCAAGTAAGACTAGTGCGCTCCACTAAGCACGCAAGTCTCCACTAAAGATCACTATCCATCAAATTTTCAGAAACGACGCATCCTCGTTGCCACTCCAGCCCACCATTCTCAAAAGTTCAATAACTACCGTCCGGACCGTTATTCAAATCTTTCACGAAATCGAGGTCGAGACCGTGCATTCACCCAACTCGAATACAGAAAATTTCCTTTCCCTGTTCAAGCGTCGCTTGGCACTCGAAGCCTGGACCGTTCTACTCAATGCCTGGAATACTTTTCAGTTCCTATAAATGACAGCTATGTTTTAGTTAGAAGGTCAGTGAATACAACCCCGTTTTCCCCTACCAGTTCGAAGCACGCACCGTCAAGCCTCTGAGACTCTGAAATTGAATCCATCACTCGTCTTCATCTTCCGTCTCACTCGTTCACTACTCCCCAATTGGCACCATCAGGTCGTTGCGTCATCGACTCGTTCTCCCGTCTTCAACCCTTGTCATAGCCTATATGCCCTCTCCCAGTTTTGATGAGCCTCGAGGTCGTTTTACTGACCTCAGTTATTTGTTGAACAGGTAGAATTCGCCTTCTTCACCGGTTAATTAGTCCATGAGACGCGTCATGGCCAATGCCAATTTTCATACATGGCGTTTTGAGTTGCTTGAACCATGTTGTAAACAGGGACGATGTCTTCGGGATCATTGTTTGGGAAGTGTCAGAGCGGTATCCATCATACTGGGAGTATTATACGGCACGGCATCTCAGCTCATATGACATGGTTAGGAGGAAGGAGAAGGGGATTTTCTTGGAGTCGACGCCAGAAGACAGGGAAATGGAACAAATACGTCCGAAGTACTCTGGAACTTTTAATACAAGCCGGATAAGTAGGTAAAAGGCCCGTGAGTCAAAAAGAGAAGAATTCGAAGTAAATCAAAGCAACTCTTGTCAAATATCGCGATATATTAGGCTTCCTGAAAAGGCCTTCGCGATAAGTAGTGTAAAGGAATTGTACTTACATGGTCGGAATCGAGAAGAACAGTGTGTATGCCGTTCAACTGCTGATGTGATGACACGTGTGCCAGTGGATCAACTGAAGCCTTGATCAATATATTCAATCTATATGATGGACTCCGATTGAAATCGGAATAATCCTCCAAGTCGTAATTTTTGCTTGTTATGTCCATTCTCGATATGCATGTCCTCCTGCAATTGGAGCTCGCACTCAGCTGTGTCACAGGATACAATTCAATCACCGTGGGATTTCTGAGGGCAAGCCGCAATTGATGCTAGTCTCTCGCCTTCATCACCACATGAACATGTCTTCTGAACTTCTCCCTCAACCGGACCGTCGCTTCTTCCTTCTTACACCTTATAAGTACTCATTTTGACAGGATGCTGCATTCCAGCCGAAGATCCAAGGTCAAAATGTCAACAGGCATCAATACAACATGGCTGCATTTATACGCACGTCTTAAGGTGGAATACAAAACATATTCCCTCAGTGTGCTTCTCTCTGGGAAATACTGCTAGGAACATGGGAGTTTCATTCAAGGGCTTAGTATTAGGCCTCTTCCTACCGTCCTTCGCCAATATCATCTTCGGCGCGACAGCTCTTGGCCAAATCACATCTGTTCCTTTACCACTCAACATCATATTTGATAACCAAGCTTCATCCCCGGATGGTTCTGCCAACTTTGATGGACACGGCGCGAGTTTCGATAGTCAGTTTCTTCCTTCTGGCCCGTGGATTCATGACAATGTCCAGGTCTGGAGCCTTGCTAGTACTCTTCTGCAAAGAATCTCTTTCTGAATGTAACGTCATAGTATGATCTCCCTGAGACGTGGGGAACTGGCAACGATAATGTGATCGCTGATGGCCAGATCTTGGGCATCGAGGACAGCTACGTACACGAACTGCACTTTCTATATGCTGGCGATATCAATGGTGGAGAATTTGTGAGGAATTTTGTCTTGAATTTTGCTGACAATTCCACCTTCACCGTACAACGTAAGTGTAATGAATCTATGGAGTCAAGTGTCCACTAACGAGTCCTGGGCTAAACAGTGTATGCGAAGAACTGGTGGAGATGGCCAAATTTGAATAAAGGAGCAATTGAGACGTGAGCTACTCACAATTGCTAAAATTCTGAAAAATTATCAAACTTCTGTAGACCGTATCATTTCGAACCTAACAAAGGCAAGAACTTCAACTCGTCTCAAATTTACCAATGGTCGACTGCCGTTCCTTCGGAATCAAAGCTTCGATCCATAACTTTTCCACCCAACAAGCCTTCACAAAGGCTTCATCTCTTCGCAATGAGTTATACGCCATCCACAGATCCGTCTGCATCGTCGACAACAAATTCTAGCGACGCCGAAATCTCAGTCCGTCGAGTTCGGTTCACAACTAAATGGGAACTCATCCAGAATCAAAGAGCTCAAATTGTCGAGATAACACTCGCAAATCTCTTTCCAACATTTACACTTTCCAAATCAACATCAATCACATCGAACCACAGTGTTAGTGTTACAGGAAATGGGATTGAGACTGTCCGTCCTGGATCGCTTGTTCGGTTAGTCCCTGGTGATCAAGCTCGTGTTGATGTTGTAGTGACTCGGACGAGCGCTTCGAATGCTGGAAAGAATGCAACTGTCGAAATTAGAGATAATAAGGGGAATGTTGTAGGGACGTTTGGAGGGTGGCAGATCTCGCCATTGGTTGAAGAATGGACTGCCGATGCTGATATCCTTTCAAAGCATGAGGTACCCGCATGGGTGAGTTATTTAGCACATCCCTTATGATGCCGACCTCCTGATCCTTTCATAGTGGAAGAAGGCAAAATACGGGATATTGTAAGTCTTTGCCCCTTCATCCTATTTGGGACGCTCGAACTTATGTGAAAAATTTAGCATTCATTGGGGCATCTACAGTCATCCAGCATTTGTGCGTCAATTTGTACTTTGATGAGGAACAGATAGAAATTTAATTGTATCTATGTAGGCGCCCAATGGCACTTATGCCGAGTGGTATGAGTAAGTATCAAGATGTCTTTCCCTGAAAGCTTCTTTTACGCAACGAGAGCCTGGCTGACAGTTCATTGACAGTTGGAATCTTCATAATCCTCCTGATGCGAGCAGCCCAGTATGGGACCATCTCCAAACATTCGGTCCGGTGGGGACGAGCCGTTAGCGATCCATAAAAATAACTGATGGCCGCTCTAGAACGTTGTATACGATGATTTCATCCCGAACTTCACTGCAACCAAATTTAATGCCAGCGCGTGGCTTGACTTGTTTGATAAAGCAGGGGCTAAATATTTTGTCTTTGTCACCGTGAGTTCTACCCTCACTAAAATAAGTTCTTTGTTTAACTTTCTTTTCCTTCAGAAACATCATGATGGATATGCACTTTTTGATACGCAGAACACGACGCAGAGAAGTAGCGTCCACCTCGGACCTAAACGCGATTTCCTACAAGATTTGATGGAAACAGCTAAACGTGAGAAACCCAACATGCATAGAGGAACGTACTATTCTTTACCAGAATGGTGAATAATTCGAAATCCACCTGCGTCGAGATAGTTTTTTTGATATGTGATAGGTTCAATCCTGATTACGCGAAATATGGATTCGGTTCTTGGCCAGGTGGATTAGCTCACAACGCATTCAATGATAGTCTATTGGAACCGTATACCGGGCATCTTGATATCGATGACTATATCGATGATCTACAATTCCCTCAAATGCTAGATATAGCTCTGAAATACGACACAGAAATCATGGTCAGTAAGCTTATCCATTGACATCGGAGCAAAACGCAGTTCACGAACTAACGGATACGTTTATGGCAGTGGTGTGACATCGGAGGCCCAAATAAAACTTTAGATGTCTCCGCTCAATTCTACAATCACGCTCAAAAGCAAGGCCGTCAAGTCACCATCAACAACCGTAAGTTTTCATTCTCCGTTCATTGCATATTCTTTTTAGAGAAATGAAAAATACTAACGTAAACCCCGAAGGTTGCGGAGCAGTCCCGGATTTCGACACACCCGAATATGCAACATTCGGCGCAATTCAGACTCGGGATTGGGAATCAAACGAAGGAATGGATCCCTTCAGTTACGGATTGAACAAAGCCACTGATTCAAGTCAATACAAGAATGCAACCACGATCATACAAACTTTGGTGGATATCGTATCGAAGAATGGTAACTTGTACGCTTCCTTTTCTCCCGGGTATATTATTTTGGATTTAATCTATATATATAGTTTGTTGGACGTCGGGCCGAATGCTGAAGGAGAAATCATTGCGCCGATGGCCAATAACTTGTTGGACGCCGGAGATTGGCTTGAATATAGTGGGGAGTGCGTTTATGACACGGTTCGTTAAATTAATTATATCCCTTTCTTGATATATGAGACGTCATGTTACGTAGGATTTCTGGTTCCAAAGCTCGCAAGACCTAGTAGAGAGCAATTCAAATGCTCCCGCTCGTTTCACTACGACTCCGACGTCTCTCTGCATCATCGCCTTTAACGAGCCGTCTTCTGGCAAGTTGGTCGTACAAAAGCGACTGCCGATATTACCGGGTGACCACGTATTCCTGCAACACCCAAACGCGACTATCAGTAACACTGAGCTTGAATGGAGTGTAGGGAAAACCGGAAAGATAACGATAAATGTGACCGAAGATCTGACAAAGGATGTGAAAAACGCTTGGGCTTTTAAAATTGTATACGCCGTAACGTAAAGAAGTTGAATCAAAATTACTATGATTACGGACTTTCATTAATAAGAAGTGTCACTACTGCTGAAACTGAAAATAGCCAAAGCCGGTCCAGCGATGATATTCTCATCCGTGATAGGAGCCTCATTCGCAATAACAAAAATATAGACTGTGCCACGGTCGGCAACGTCCTGCGGAACGTCGAAAGAGCCATCGGGTCTTAACCTAGTTCGAATTTCGCCGATCCCGGTCTTAAAAGCAATGAAAAGAGGGCCATCTGCAAAAGACTCCATTTCGTCGAACTTGATAAGTCCCGTAGACCCAGGAATGAGAGTTCCATCAAAATCAAGTTGAGTGAAAGGGTCCAGAGAACCACTAGGGAAGAGCGCAGCATTTTCCAGAGGACAGCTTGAGATGTATCTCTGCACAGCAGTCCAAGCTTGACGGGATGTGAGGGGAACGTCGAAGGCGGTGTTCCAGGGACTTCCTTTGAGGACAGCAGAATTCATCCAGCCAGCTTGACGAGATATGGTACCAACGATGGAAGCAAAGATAACACGATAATTACTGTCCTCCACTAGCCCCATCGCACCGTTGTAGGCGGAGGCAATAATGTTTTCGATATCAACGCCAGTGTGAATCAAAGATTGAGGATTCTCGAAAGGCCTGACGGGATGATAAGACCGCATACATGCGTATAAAAACAGTACATACAATGCATAGGAACAAGGTTGGACTACGGCAGAGCCGGAATCCGTGATTGCCTGTTTGAGGAAAGCGATGTGGATCTCGATATGTTTCATAATT
The DNA here is from genome assembly GCA_022315185.1 of Agaricus sinodeliciosus. Lineage (NCBI taxonomy): Eukaryota > Fungi > Basidiomycota > Agaricomycetes > Agaricales > Agaricaceae > Agaricus > Agaricus sinodeliciosus. Next base: position 249,826 of record JAHTMV010000041.1, read on the forward strand.
TGTGCGAATCGACCTCGGGTAAACGGAGGGAGGCCAGCGTTGACAAAGTCGACCTGAGAAAATCTGCTAAGAGCCTGATCAAATACGGCGTTTTCGAGCATTCCGAGTGCGTAAAGAAGGCGGACAGCCTCGACATCAGGGCTTGCTCGCCGACCAGGAGTGACACCGGCAAAGACGGGGAGAGCCAAGGCAAGGAGAGCCAAGAAGCGCATGACAGAAGTGAAAGGCGATAAAGAGCGTGGAAGATAGGAGATAGTGCTAGCGGACGGACAAAAGGCAGAATGGGGATCCAACTCAGGGCCCGCGTGTTTATATAGGATGACGTCATATTTCATTCCCACGGGTTAAATCTAGCTTCATTCCGTCCTGGCGCACCGGCATGTACTTTCTTCAATCTTGGTTATTACAGGATGAAACAAGAAACGGTCAATCAACGCCGACCCAGTGCCGACCACTCGGCCGCCGACATTCCGAGCTATAGGCATGCTCGATCTGGTCTAGTCAAGGTCAGGGGTAACAAGATCATGAATCTGACCGTTTTTTAGTAAATAAAATATGGACCAGCGGCCGTCCTGCACAATATAAAACCCTCGGTTTCGTAGAATGCGCTTCCACCGCCCCCTCTGGTTTTCTACCTAATTTTGTTCTCGTAGTGCATAATGATCGCCAGCCTCTTTGTTACTTTCGCTTTTGCTCTTCTTGGTCTTGCTGCTCCCGCGACCGAGACTCTTGAGAGGAGGCAACGGGCTCAAGTTATCACTCAATGCTCTGCCCCAAATACTGCCGCGTTGACTTTTGTGAGTTCATTGCTACCACCATCTATTCTCTCACCAGTTGAACTCATTCCCATTGAAGGATGATGGTCCCTACATCTACATGTCAGCCGTCAACCGTTCTCTTCTTCTAAAACTGACGCGTCTACACTCGTCAAACAGGAAAGACATTGTCAATCTCCTCGACCAGAATGGCGCCAAGGGTACATTCTTCTACAGTAAGTACTCTCCAGCATTACAAATTTGCGAATGTATTCCTGACAAAACCTTCTGTGCCCAACCCAGATGGGAACAACTGTAAGTATCAAAACCCAACAAGTCCTTCCATTCAAAAGGCCTCAAGTTAATGAATACATAGACCGCTGTATCTACGATCAAGATATGGTCGACAATATCAAATATGCCTACAATCACGGTCACCAAGTTGCTTCCCACACCTGGGCTCATAAACATCTCGCCAGTCTCACCTGGGATCAAAGTTCGTCGTCGCCTTGAATGAAAGCATCACATACTAATTTTCTTTAGTTCACGATGAAATGTGGCGTGTCGAACGTACGCTTCGCTCTCTTCCAAGCTGACTTCTTTGACTGACATTCTGCATGCTTCTTCCCTTCTTTACTTTTGATCTTCCAAAAATAACGAAATGCGAACAGAGGCTTTGGTTCGGATCACTGGCGCTTACCCGGCATTCTTCCGTCCCCGTAAGTCTCTAATCAATCATCGCCCATCTTTATTTCCCATCGGCTCACCTCATTTTGATGTCCTTCATAGCTTATGGAGAGTATAACAATCTAGTCCTTGATGCCGCTGGCATCCGTGGTCAAGCCGCAGTCATTTGGGAACTCGAGTATGTTTTTTTTTTGCTTCCCCCGGACCGAAATATGTGATATTTATGGTTCCGTTTCACAGTTCGGGAGACTCGGTTGGTGCTAGCGTCGCGGAACAGAAGGCTGAATACGATGATGCTGTCAACCGCCATCCCAGTACCATTCTTTCTCTCCAACACGAAGTTTACGGTGCGCTGTTTCTTCCGTTTATAACGTACATGATACATATGCTCATATTTTCTACTACCAAAAATAGAAACCACGGCGTAAGTTCATCCGTTCATCGATAACCGATTATTCAGTATGCTGACATGTCACATATTCATCGCACCTTGACAGACATCAAACTGTTGAATATGCCATAAACAAATTGAAAAACGCAGGATACAGACTTGTCACGGTCGCTGAATGTGTTGGCGAAGACCCTTATCAAAGTGTTGCTGCTCCCCAAACGCGCACCGTCAGTTACCACTGTTTCTTTCCGATCCATGATGATCTGACCTATTTATTGTTGTTACACATATAGGCGGACTGGCATTGTTGAAGAAAGCCATTCCCTCCTGAGTCGTTCATATATACCTTTGCGGACAACCTTTTACGAATTTCTTACGACTGAGCCCTATCTCTCGAATTTCGATTGGGAACTTAACTTTATCTAGGACTATGACCCTTTTACCCCTGTTTTCGGACGCTTAGTACGATCTTTCGATGAAATTCATTTTCGAACAATAATTACACATAAATACTACAAAATAATTGGTACTTCTTTTGCTTCATGCGATGTTCCTTAAGCCGTTCTTCAACGATTGGATTGATTTAACATGAGTCAGGCTGAAGGCGCGTTAGCGTTCCCCTCTATCCAGCTTTGTCAATACTCTCACTTGGCAACTGGGCGACAGAAAAAGGTGGGCTGGCAAGACCGCGTTAGCGGACTGGACTGCAATGAAAGCCGCCGGGCGGGTGGGTTCTCATCTGAGGATTTGTGTGCCTCTTGCCTGGTTATGATGAGATTATGACGGATGTATAATAAATAACGATTGTAACGAATGTGGTGCGGTACAGCAGTGTGGTACGAGGGTGCGGTAGGTGGGTCAATAAAAACTGTGTTACGAGGAAGAAGGCAGAGAGGGAGTGTCGTTGCTGCGAACAGCGCGACTTATGGTAGAGTACAAGACGGAAAGATGTCTGGCTCCGTTTCGCGTTGGTCTGCTGGACGTTCGGCGCCGGCAACTCCACTCAAAGTACATACGTTGATCCAGATACGGCTTCACATTTTTCGGAAGCCAGCTACCCCGGCTACTAGTTGAGTGCCTGTGGCGCTAGCTTGATATAAAAGCCACAACCCTACGCCCTACGGCTAGTGTTGCCGTCGAAGTGAACTGAATCGAATCGAAGTGATTTATAAGCAACTTCGGATTCACTTCGAAATATTCGAAGTGAATCGAAGCGAAGTGAACCAAACATTGACAAAATGTGATATAAGTCATTTGTGTAATCAAATACTGTTAACATTGGTGAGACGATGAAAGGCCAATAAGCAGAACAATAGATTGTCACATAGACAAGTAATATATATCATGTTGAGACTTCTAGGATGTATTTGTACTTCTAGGAGTATTTATCCAATGAGTAACTGAGGGGTTGGCTAGAATCATTAGACTCGGATACACTTTCTTCATTAGCCAGTATAATTTCAAGAACCTCCCATTCACCAGCTTTGCTTAGCTCACATAGAGCAGCATCAGTCAATACTCCTGAAATGCTGCAGTTCACTTCCTGAGATACACCCCAGTGGTTCATAAAATCCGATTTCTTTTGTTTATATGAGAACTTCAAAACTTGAGAACCTGTAGTGCTTCCATCAGTTTTGGGGTCAGCCGAGTCCACCGAAGAGTGGATGTTTCTTTGCTTGATGAGAATATTCTCTCAGAAGGAACAGCGGACTCGCTGTAAGCCTGCTCATTCCTAACAATAATCATAGCTCTCAAAGGTAAAGCACACTTGTTTCGAGGGTCGAATGCAGAAGAAACAGCCGAAAAAACCATTGATTGAATGCACCCTAGCCACAGGTACGAAATCGAGGGGAAGAAAGATGGGTGGTAGGATATTCGCATTTAGACAGGCGCAAACGGGTGGTGAGCGACTACCTCAGTGACGCGTCATCAATGATGTCACATTTTTATGATGGGATTGAAATCCGAGGTGAACTCACTTCGATTCGAAATAAACCGAAGTGACCGAAGTCAGGGATTTTCGAATCGAATCGAAGCGAAATCGAGGTCACTTCACTTCGACGGCAACACTACCTACGGCCCTGGTATACCATATCAGATGGCTTCAGTTTAACGAGCTGAGCATGTTATTCGGCTTCACTATCCTTACCCACGCACTCTTCCATTTCTCATATTTCATCTCGATATTTTGGTTTTGTACCTTAATGGTTTTCGTGCTAGGAAACCAATTTCACCTCAAGATTCAAGGTACGGTTGCTTGTTTGGATCTCTAAATAACCTTGAGTAAACATCTCCCGAATCAGGCTATGGTCAGGGTGGTGATCTCATGCTCATATTTAATTCGTCTGCCATCGTTTCTTATTGGTTTGTTAAGTACGCCACCCCCTAGAACTTACAACATGATTCGATGTCAAAGTCGAACAAGTTTCTTCCATTGAGAATGACAGTAGTAGCAGGGATCTCGTTTTTTTTTGCTATGTTCGGGACTGCAGAAAGATTATGCAGAGTTCTAGAGTTCTGAGACTATTTAAAATTTTTGACAGGGACGCTGATGAAGCGTCGGTCGTGTGACCCCGAAGTGCGTGCACTTGAGTCACCTGTGTTGGCTGTCTAGAGTTTCGGTAACGTTCGGCTAAGTGGAGTTTGATACTAGATATGCGACGCTTTGGGGACCACCCACACTGATAGCAGTCATATACTATGATTCCGATCCACGCTGGAAAACAGTGCAAAAGGTCATCAGTGGATATCCATTGCGGCGTCCGCTGGGATCCTGTGGCCAACAATGATAGGGGTTATCCCACTGGAAACCCAATTGTCCGACGTCTCAATGTCAGTGGATAGTCGGTGGAATTCCAGCAAACCGTGTGAAACCACAGCCTCGAATACTGCATTCCAGTGGCCAACAAATCACTGTTTTTCAGTGACGATTGGAACGGTTGTGTAGAAGAACTGCAGACATAAGGAATTGAACGAAATTATGATGCACCATGCTCGCTCTTCGCTGCGGTCTTCCACAATTGATGTCGAAGTCGGCAAAAAGCTACTGCGACTCGGAGCACCATCTGCTATTCACCACCATACATTCTCCTTCACTCGTGGGCAGGATCTACCATAGATTTTGTCACATATACCCTCTTCGAATGGGCATACTTAAGCAGGCGCATCATTTTGTAGCGAATAATTCCCAATTTATAGACCAAAGTCATCACATCCACATACCAGGACAAACTGGTGAGTGTTATACTGGTTTATACTGGTGTACACGAGGCGAATTTTGAGCGACGGCAGGTGTCGATATTCTGCGTAACTCCCGCGAGAATGAGGCTGCTTACAACTCCTATGCTCGTGTTGATGCCCTGACATGTTTTCCTGGAACACGTGAACAATATATCGAGAATATAATTGATTGGGCTTCTGCTCCCTCTTGTCACTCTTCTTCGATGGTTCGAATGAGGGTCCCGCGGGGGTTGGAAAATCCGCTATAGCACAAACATGTGCTAAAAGGCTTGACTAAGTTGGACAACTCGGTGCATCGTTCTTTTTCACAACAAATTGATGCAGCAACCATATTCGCTTCTTCCCAACTATCGCATATCGACTCTACCAAACTTCCGGCCTATCTTGAAATCCTCAACCGCATAATACACAGTGATCGAACTCTACAGGAGAATCAGCTAGAATCTCAATTCGTAAATTTGATATGGAAACCGTTCCGTGAATTTTGGAGCGAAAGCTGTGATGACATTAGGAACGTATGCCATCCTCATTGATGGCCTCGACGAGTGTGCAGACAAGCGAACACAATGTGAGATTGTCGAGATTGTGATGCGTCATCTGCAAAATATGCCGTTTTGTTGGGCATTCTTCAGTTGCCCTGAGCCCCATATCGAAGCTACATTCAAACATTCAAACAATTCCTCTCTGTGCTATTCGGTCTTTCTCCCTGTATCTCAAGAAGCCGATGAACAAATTAAACTTTACATTCGTAATAGCCTGCAGATTATCCTCCGCTATCGAAACGTCGAGGCTACAGGATGGCCTTCTGATCAAGAGCTTGATGCCTTAATAGGCATGATGGATGGGTTGTTCAACTATGCCGCAACCGTTATTCGATTTGTTGGACAGACTAGCGGGTCTCATGATCCGCCGGAGCTGTTGAAAGCTATACTGAATTCCTCTTCCCAAGATCAATACGGGCCTAAACTTCCCATGGCAGAACTCAATGCTTTCTACACCCTCATTCTACAACGCGTACCTCCTGAATTGCTTCCTGACATCCTGACTTGCTTTTCTCTGATAGTCACACTTAAACATGATGCAATGAGGTCAACAGCGTTTGCATCTAATTTGCTCGGCATATCTAGGATCAAAATGCAGACAATCTGTAACCTACTTTCTGCTATACTTCAAATCTCAAATCCCAAGCATTTTCCCTGAAGTACTGACTCCTATTCTCCTGACAAGTCATTGTTATTTCAGTCTTTGAGTCTTAAAGGCGCCGATGTACTGATGCAAATAATCTGTGACAGAGAAGGAACCTTTTGTTTCCATCATAAATCGTTCCACGACTTCCTCCATGATCCTTTCCGTTCTGGCCAATTCTGTGTCATGACACAAACAATACACGAGACAACTTTTGAGCAGGTACTCTGATTACATTCTCATCATACGAGGAGTTATACCATCCAAAACAACTGTACGTAAATTCAACTTGCAGGTGTACTTGATGTACCATGAGCCAATAAGTGCATACAGGTCACTATCCAAAACAGGGGAACTAGCCCAGTGAGCAAAGGTATGGAGTTCAAAATAGTGGAAAAGTCTTTGACCAGTCTCCATTCTGAAGAGTAAGATATTGCAAAGTTTTGTATAATACCTAGTCATACACTACACGTGGCCGCCTAAATTTCTATGCTCTTGATCTGAAATCTCATACACAAGCCAGTATATCCACTCTGCCACACCATTATCCGGATCAACGAATTGAAATTCTGCAAAGCATTCTCCAGTCGAAGTAAGCAGAATCGTGATTGGGATGGTCCGTAGATCGGATTTCACAATCGTCTATTTGATTCAGCAACCGTGAAAAACACCAATCACATTCGAAAAAGGCATTTTTCTTTTTTCTGAGCCATCTCGAAGTCAATCGTCCAGTCCTCATCCTTGCCTTTTCCACAATTGCCTCCCTTATTATACTGCACAGTATTGATTCATTGGCTCGTTGCTGACATGAATATCTGACTCACTAGGCAAGGCGAATTTCGTGAATCAAATAGGTTTGTCATTGTTGTGGAAGCATGACGGAACTACAATCTGATGCACCATAGGTTACGGGGACGAACAAACATCTTGATAGGAACCTGTTTGAGTATGCCCTCGTTCATGAACTCATGGCGTCGAGATCTATCCTATTGCATAATTTCAGCACCGCAATTGCATAAACAGCAGGGAAAAAAACTTGCAAACACCACGTTGCGCAACTGCACGAACGGAAAAACGTTCAAATAATAGACATCAAATTGAGTTGTCAAGAAACGAATGCAAAACACAGTGCAGAAGGCTGTTTCTCCTTTTTCGATCCCCTGTACAACAGTCGAGATGGCCGATGTATACATATTGAGCCTTGTTTCATGATCACCCAAGATAATAGTGGGCCAGCTAAGCGAAATATCCTCCCAAGTGCCAGAGCCATGCACTAAAAATCCCAGGCTCAAGGGGCGGTAACCGCGAATGATACGAGTCGTACCAGCAAGATTAATGCCGTCAGGGGTCTGCTGAAGGATTCTGAGAGTACATGTAGCTTCAAGTTGGTGAGCTTCGTGTTCAAAATTGGAGAAAAGCCCGGATCGGGTGAAGTCAGATATGTAGTCAATGAATGATTTGTGAAAAGGTCAGAGCTCTGCCAAATGAGCTTGATCACGTGCAGGGGTATTTAAAAGAGCATTAAGATGACGGACGGCAGCATAAGCATCATCGCATGTCATGCCCAACCAATTGCCAAGCATGACATAGTTATTACCCAAAGGAAACCATGTCCTTCTCGAACGCAAAACCAGTGCCAACAAGATTTTTCGCGTGTCTACCATAATTCTCTTCGGAACCTTGAAGAGGATCTGCGCATACAGTGCATCAAGTCGTGCCATGGGGTGCCCCTCCTGCGGGTCATTGAGCAGAGGATGAGCCTCAATGACCTTGAATACATCATTGAGCTGCGAGGTCGGCTTTCCAAACGTTGAGTCACCAAAGTATTTGACGATCGTATCGGCGAACACGAATAACCCACCCGCGGCATTAGCCAGTTTCCACAAATCTTGCTCCGGAGGCCACTGCGACCATGGACTGAGAGAAAACTCCTTCTGAATCCCCGCTAATTCGTTACGAAGAAATCTTTCGACGTCATCTCGAGCTTCATCGGATTCAACCAGAATTTCCTCTTTCTCGAAGACTGCTTTGACATGGTCTTGAGCAAAGAAGGACGTGATGTGAGGCTCCGGCCGACTGGCAATGAGCCATACAACGGGCGAGGACAGATATGTGGAGCAAAAGTCGGAGATGAGCCGGAGAAGCTCCCGTTGAGTGTGCGAGTTGTCACATTCGTCAAGGCCGTCAAAGATGATCAAGATCCGACCAAGAGAATGAAGTTGGGGATAGTGAATGAAGGGTTCGATGACAAACTTCTCGAATTGTATTGACAGCGACGACTGAAGAAGGGATGGGTCGCGAGTAATCTCATGCTCGATACATTGACGGTACGGCTCACACTTGGCAGAGAGCTGATAGGCAAGCGTTATGATGGCCTTGATTCCCTCATTGCGTCCGTTGATAGAGAAGAATATTGAAACGCGCTTGGAGACGGAAGGGGGAGGCGATTCGGCGACATTCTGCATGATGGCTGACTTTCCGACTCCAGCTGCACCAACTACCCAGCGCACCTTTTTCTCGTCGATGGCATTGGCAATGAACTCCAGGCATCGTGCTAAGATGGCCAAGCGGGTTCCAAAATGATATCGTGGAGGCGGATCACGAGCAGAAGAATCAAAGGCTGCTCCTGGAATGGTATTTTCCAAGAGCTCCGCCATGACTGGGCTGCGATGGAAATGACTCTTACACTTATTCGAGTTGTTGACAACAGTACTTGTATAAGTATAATCAACTGGCAGAAAGTAGTCAGACATGTATCTATGCAATGGATATATTTCTCACTATGGTTCATGTCGCCTTGGACAGATACATTTCTGGACTCATGAGGACTCCTCACAGTCGATTGTTGAGAAAGCAAAGACAACTGTGGTGACTGCTAGCACAATCGGCGAAAATCTTTGGAGACTCTAGGAGAGTTCTCTATGACTGTTTGCTCTTGTTTACCCTGCCTTCAACCCAACATCCACTCTCCTTTGTTTCTAATGGCAGCGATCACCACATATCATGCCTCCAGCGATGCTTGACAATGAGGCAGTGAGGAATCTAAACCTCATCAACGAACTCAGACAGGGAGAGATCGTTGACTATGCTAACAGCGGGCGTGCTCAACAGGAACTCAATGTCCTCATCGCACACCATGGTAAGTGATAGCCTGCTCACCATTTTACCTAGCTTCATAACCCGAGTGTCCATACAGCTGAAGATCCTAATACTTTCGACAAGACTTTAGTCGGCAAGGCTCGGGTACGGTCGTTGATGGTCGATAGCCTGCGTAAATTCCAACATGTATGATCATTGATTTGGATCTAATCCACTTTTTCGTAGATGCAAAGGTTCTTTTTCCTGAAGTGGCTCCTCCTCCGGCTACTCTGGATGCGATTATGGAACAACTAGCCGCCATGAGAGCTGATAATATGAATTTACGCCAAGACATTGGGAATTTACGCCAAGAAGTTCACACTGGGCTCCAGGATGTCAGGGCTGAATTACCCTGACTAATGCTCGAATGATGAATTTGATGATAAGGAAAGACAACAAGAAGAGGTCTTTAGAGAGTGGGCTCCCGCCCATGCCAGTCCATAAAGTTGTGAGTTTTATCATACTATCGCTCAGAAGAAGGTTGTTACTTATTTGAGATTCAGGCTGCGGGATCAGGACTTGAAAAGGCTCAACCTCTTTGTGTGGGTTCTGGTGTCCGAAGAATGGATTTAGAGGACATTGTAGCTGAAATCGGGGAAGTACCCGAATATCCGGAGGACCTACGTCCTCGAGATGTTCTGAACCTGGTAATCTTCTACAATGAAGATTTTGGGATTGAGAAGAGTATGGACCTTGAGGCCAGGCGGAAGAAGGTGCGACTGTATTTGCTTTAGTGTCTATGATAGCCGTTCTCGTGAGTTGCTGCAAGGCTAATAACTGGGGAGGGTAAAATATCACGCATATTATATCCTCACGTTATGGACTGCTGCACCACTGCGTCCTTACCTTCATCAACGATAATTTCATTTCATGATTGTGTTACCCTCAATGCATGCCAGTCGCATTGCTGCACCCTGCTTGGAGTGGCTTCTTTTCTGAACGTGAACGTCCAAAGCACAAAAATCGAAAGGGATGCAACGAGAATTTAGGCATTGAAATATGGTGGATAGGACGAAAGAATACAACGTGTTAAAGGGCCTCCAACTGTCCAGCTTGAATATAGCTCGACACGAGGCATGCTACTTTGCAAGCCGAGGTGAATTGGAAAAGCCATGATCTACGACGGGCTGAAGATACATTGCAGCGTAGGTTGGGAGGATAGAATCGGCGGTCTGAAAATTCAATTTGAGTGGGGGACCAAGCTGATGGCGGCCGGCATGCTTTTGATCAAGCGAGATGAAATATACGTTAGGATGTCGCTTTCAGCGGACGGTCCTTGCCCTACATTTTCTGATTTTTCAGAGTGAAGCCTCAAGGCCTCCTACGAGATCTTCGCAAAAAATCGTCGCTTGCTGGGGTCAAGAGTAAATGCAGTACGAAAAAAGATAATGAGATTTTGGGGGTGATGGCATCGGCAAGCAAGGGCTTCTACCAACTCAATTTTGCGTGTAACACAAACACCTATGACTCCCTTTCTCAATAGTCAATTCTCATTCCCTCACACCTCTTGTATATCATTATCCAATCTCCCAAATCTACTATACACAATATATATATACATCTACAAGGATATACCGAAAGCAGGAAAAACAAAAAAAAGCATCCATCAAGGTAGAAAAAGAAAGGTTCAAACGAAAAAGCCGTAATGACAAAGAACGATTCTCAACCCCAACTTTTCCAGACATTCCATCCTCCACCTCTGCTGAAACGTCGGTTTCGGACATCCCAACTTCAACACCGTCAAACCACCATTAAGACCAGAATCCTGACATTCACACTCCCCCACCACCATCATCATCGCCGTCCTCGCCTCCAACATCGCCAAAACCGGATCCACCTCTTTCACACTTACCATCATCCTCTCCAACCCCCCACCAATCTCGCTTCTCCCCATCCTCTCCCAAACTCCAGTAGGAACAATGACATAATCCTCCATGTATAATTCTCTCAGCCCTTTAGCTACGGTTAAGAGTTCTTCGATATCGTAATCCGGTGCATTCCTTCCGATGTGTAGTGTTTGAATAGGACATCTGCTACGTTCGATGAGGTCGGTGTAGGGGTTCGATTTTCTTGTATATGATGATGACGATGAGGAGGTTGAGAAGGAAGAAGGATTATCGATGATGATATGATCGTCTTGACCGCCATTAAGATGATTATTCCCTCCCCTCCTCCAATCAAACCTCGTCTGCAAAGCGCACAAAGCAGGCACCTCAAAAGGATCCAAAAACTTGCCATGATAATCCGTCGACTCAAACCGAATCGCCAACGTCTTCAACTCCGCCAATCTCGTCACCGGCAAACTCCCCATCAACCTCCAAGTCGTTTCTTCAATCCTCATAATCCTCACACTCACTTCCTCGACTCGTTCACAGACTCTCAACATCTCATGACATCCCACGGCATCACTAGGTAAAGTATCAATATTCAACACCTTTAATTGCCGCCACGGTAAATTCAATTGCGCCGGATTAAACGTCCCATCGAATCCTCGCAGAGTCACATTCTTCAATCTCTCCGCCCCCCTAAAAGCCGTACTAGCCTGTCTTCCCTCTCCCCCCTCTCCATCGTCTTCACAATGCAAACTGCGATACAACCAACTATCCCTCAAAAAAATATCAATCTCTTCCAAAAGCGGAAATGCCCCCACCGGCAATGAAATCAACGAATTCATCTGTTCCCCAGAAATATTCTGCATATCGAGTTTCCTTATTCGGGTCGTATAAGGTAAGATCAAATCCACGGGAAGTATGGAGTGAGTCAATCCAGGTAAAGGAAACGGTGCTCGTGGGGCAGTGGTAATCTTGAATGAAAGAGGTCGATCAGGACATCTATTGAGCCACACTTGAAATGAGGTCAACGCATGATGATTCCTCATAGGTCGTGCACATAATCCAACTTGAAATTTATTCCACAATTCTTGAGCGTTCAATGCCAAGGCACGCCATGACGAACATATACGCGTCAGCGAAAGTGGAGCCTCATCAACGGATGGTGGAAGTTGTACATGTTCGGGTAAACATGCCAGAAAGATTTCGATGAGAATTTCAGGTGGGAGGCGTTTGTATGGGGCTATAGCAATTCGGTAACGTTCGGTTTGATCGAGGAGGTGATCGCGGCGGGCGGAGAAGGAGGCTAGTTTACGTTGAGTGTGAGAGATGTTAGATTCGAGTTGGTGGAGTTCGGAGAGGGCGAGGGCGAGGCTGGCTTTAATGCTACGTGTTTCCGCGTCAGAGGGTATGATGGCATTGAGAGATTTCAGCGAAAGGCCGCCAAGGTCGACTAATTTGGTTCTTTAAACATACGAAAGAGAACCTCATGAGCCCCAGGTATCCTACGCATAAACGTTTCGTACTGCTACTCACCGGTGGAGAGGAGTCTTGTTAGGTCTCGAGCGCGCATGAGCGACTGGCATATTTGACGAGAAACAGAGAGAGGGGTAGCAGAATGTCGAACAAGGCTAAGATGTTCTTGACATGAGGCGAACAGCAAGTTCCGGTGACTCTGTATTAGTATTAGTAGTCGCATGATCGGAACACGCCCCACCCTGGAAATTGGGGCTGCAAGCCGCGTTTCCTTTCGGTGCTCATCTTAGACTAGCCGCAGCAAATTGCACATATGAAACATTCACGGCGAACGCGTGGATGGACGCTGCAGATACGATGAGCCTGGACGATGACTGCGCAGAGACAGAGCATTCGGTCTGCCCGCATCTCGGGAGTCGCTTGCTCTTGCTCGGTGTCAGGGCGCAAATCCTATATTAACTACCCGGACGGAATATTCCTACATTACATGCTCTTTAGATATTACGCGGTGGGTCACTGGGACACTACCCCACTCCACTTAATACGCGTCCATTTGAATTCAACTAGGTACAATCAACCATTTCCTTCCCGGACAAAACGTCAAATAGTTTACTACCTACTTTTCAACATTACAAAACGAGGAATGAAAAGTTACACATCTAATCAAATAACAATTACAATCATCGAGGGTATCACAGCAAGGGAAGAAAAAAGAAACCTCCAGCTCATATTAGAGTTTCCCCGCAGCCTTCTCTAACGCTTGCAAAACATCCTCAACCAAATCCTCCTCCTCCTCCACACCAACACTCAACCTAATCAACCCATCACTAATACCCAATTTCTCCCTCTCATCCGGCGGAATACTCCCATGCGTCATCTTCGCCGGATGTTCCGCCAAACTCTCCACACCACCCAAACTCTCCGCCAAAGTAAACAACTTTGTCGAAGTCAAAAACTTATCCGCAGCCTCAAATCCACCTTTAATACTGAAAGATATCATTCCAGAATACGGGAAATCCGTGCGTTCGGATAGATTACCGGGTAGCGATTGGATCCATTTACGGGCGTGGGGGGACAATGATTCCCATGCGATGTCGTGTCTTCTATGACTGGCAAGACCAGGGTATATAACATGCTCGACCATTGGACTGGATTCTAATGCACGTGCCACAGCGAGAGCGTTTGTTCCATGTGCTTTCATACGCAAAGCTAAAGTCTTGGCACCTCTCTGAGCAAGCCAAGAATCATAAGACGAGGGAATAGCACCAATAGCGTTCTGTAGGAATCGTAGTTTATTGGCGAGTTCGGTGTGGAAAGGGGTATTGGGGAGAATGAGGGCTCCCATGACGACATCGGAATGACCATTGATGTATTTGGTAAGAGAGTGCATAACGATGTCGGCTCCGAGTAGGAGAGGAGAAGAGTAGAACGGTGAGAGGAAGGTGTTGTCCACGAGAATTAGAGGAGGGTTGGTTAACTTGGAGATATGCGCTCGAATAGACTCTATGGATATTAATCGAAGTGTCGGATTAGTCGGGGACTCGATCCAAATGAGCTGTCATATCGAATTTAGATGTCGGGAGAATAAATCAAAAAAGACGAATCTCTCACTTTTGTGTTATCTCGTATTTGATCAAGGAGTTCATGACCGTCCTCGCTTAAAGTCTCCAAGTCAAGGAAAGTCGTTTCTAGCCCTTGGTTTTCACTAGCCACTCTCGACATGTACCGGAACGTTCCGCCATAAACATCATTAACACTGATAATATGCGCTCCCGTCCCAAAGAGCTGAAGAACGGTAGCTGTCGTCGCAGAGCCTGATGCAAACGCCAAACCATGACCACCACCGACTTCTAGTGAAGCAAGAGTGCGTTCAAGAGCATCTCTATTGGGATTTGACGAACGAGAATATTCGTAGCCCTATTTATACACCAATCAATAAACGATGCCGCGAAGTTTGTTTTGTTTGAGGCATACCTTGTGTACACCAATGGCGTCTTGCTTGTATGTAGTACTCAACGAGATAGCAGGAATAACAGAACCCGTTTCGGGATTGGGTTCTGAACCGACATGGATTGCTCGTGTGCCGAACCCTTCCGTATGACTTTTCTTGACCGAGCCATTAACGCGGAGGCCGTTAGAGTGTGAATAGTGGTGTACGTCGAGCCCGGGAGACATGAGGAATGACAGAATAAAATTATTCGGGATGATGATGGTGACTTTATAGAGCACTCATTCATGGGTGGGATCCGTCCGGCGTCCACATTTGCAAGAATGACGATATTTCCCACGTGATATATGATAAATTGCTTAGTCAGTGTCACATCCAACTTGATCACTCTGGCGTAAACACTTGCTTAAAGCCGCCAATGCATATGTACGTATCTATCCATTGTCATGTCATCTGAACTCCCTCGCCGTAACTTAAAGGTCCCTCTTTGACTCATAAATGCTTTCCGACTTCGGTAGACTATTATGGCTGAATATACTCACGAGCGTGGAGTGACACCAACATGGCGCCATTAAACCGATCTTAGTCATAACCATGTTCATGATTCATGCGACATGAATCACGTCGTTCTAGCTGGTTCTTGACCTTTGTTACTGGTTGGTAATGCTCACCTGCTCCGCTCATGAATCAATCAGCCCCATTTTCGTACATCTGTGACACTGACATCCTTTTGAGACGTCGTCGGGAAGTTCCGTTTCTCGTTCATTTCGTTCTTCTTTGCCGGATCTTTCGAACTTTGGCTACCTCGTTCCAATTTATTTGGTTCGGATCTTACAGGTCATTGGGCGTAGGATTCTTATTCAAGTAGAGGGATGGATGAAGAAAAGGGATGATGGTAGCACCAAGGTAATCAAGTGCCGTTCGGAGGGAGGGTCATTGAAATGATAGTTTAGCTGAATATCACTAAAAAGTGATTTTATCCATCCACCTTCTATCCTCGATCAGTCACGAAGAATCTGACAGACGAAATATGGTTAAGAGGAGAGAGTTTTAGAAAAACGGACACGATTGAACCACTGATCATCGAAAGTAACTCACCGGCGGAGTTTGAATTACAAGAAAGCCCACTCGATAGTTTAGCCTAAAGTCCCGGAAAACCAGAATTCCCATTCAAATCCTGCAACTGCCTAAATATCTAAATCACGCGTAGCTTAGGTTCTCGCATTCGTTGCGGCTTCCGTCTTGCCCATTTTACGCTGTCGCATTGCATGAAGCATTTAATCTCATGCATTCAGTGACTTTCCGTGTCATTAACTTCACCCTCTTAGGAAAATTTTGATTTTCGATCTTTAAATACAGGTATATCCTGATAAACACACAAATTTATGTCTCCTTGTTCACCTACATTTATCTCAAATCAGGCGATCAACGAACTTAATTATTAGCATCAAGTGTCCCGGGAAAATCATCGTTCATGCACGGGAATTTTCAGGGAAACAAAGGCCGATTGTCAGTCGTTCAATCGGGTGGCAAAAAAATCCAGGATCGACGTTTGACTGGACCATTCTTCAGTTCATTCTGATGCCAAGCCACTTAGAATCGTTCAGGTGTTATCTTGACATTGCGTTGACATGTCCATGTGGCGTTGAAACACGTAACTTAGGTATTGACTGGTGCAGGGGCAAGGAGAATGAATTCATCAAACAGACACATCCGACGTGCATCTGACAGTTTTTTTTTTTTTTTTTTTGATGACGGCGGACATGCAATGGGCGGTTATCTCGATAGATTTTAATCACGTCATTTTTGCGAGACAAACAGCGCCCGAAGCAATAACCTCACATGGACGCCACGATACATTGGTTGGCAAAACCATACAACAGTCATTGAAACGAAAAATGTCATTAAGGTAGGGTATGAAGATACTAGTAACACCGCAATGATACCAGAAAAAAATGAGAAATCCTGGAATTTCAAGCAGCCAAGAGGAATGCGAGAGTAGCTGTACCAGCTAGCCCAGCAGCAGACATCTGTAAGTTGGAAGCACCGTCGGTACTCCTGTTATCACCATTACTGCCCCCATTGCCGCTACCCGAATTTGAGTTTGAATTCGAGCTCGAACTCGAGTCGAAACTCGGGACATCAATACCACCAGACTTGCAAGCAGCAGCATATTCTAAAAATCAACCACTTCGATCAGATTTGAAGTCATATTTTTAGATACGAAAATGCTGACTGTCGTAGAGAGACTTGGCCTCGTCTTCACCGATGATTTGCGCATCACATTGTGCGCACACTCTTGTTTTTTCGGCGATGTTGTCACCGCAAACACAACTGAGGTCAGTACCGCAGGTCTACAAAGTCGAACGAACGCAACGGAGTGAGATTAAGAATTTGTAAGTAGGGGTTGGAAAGAACGTACTTCGTCGGTCAACGCAGAAATGAGCGCAGAGCATTGGTCCTGGCACTGTTGTGGAACAGAGCTGGGATTGAAACTTTGACGCGCAACGAGCTCGTGGAGGACGCCATTAGGATTAGCGGATACTGAGCGATATCTGAGAACAATACACATTTCCAAATCACGTAAAAACCGTACCATGGATGGCTGTCGTAGCCAACGTGGTAAAGAGGACGAGAGCGGAGGTGAAAGAGACCATGGCGAGCAAAGTTCGAATTGATGAGGGAGGAAAAATTATGGAACCGATCTGGTTTATATACACGGAGCTTAACGTTCAAATGTCATGACTAGCAGGGTTGGGTGTCTTTGACATGGCCTAATAACGGAAGATGTGGATCGTTATCAAGGGTATGTATTCATTCGTATCCAAGCACCTGACGTTTTTGCAGGTCCGAAAAGCACCCGAAATGGTTACTGCAATACTGGCTTGAAGATAAAAATCGACGAAAATCTTGAGTTTCGGCGGCGCGCTGGCTGTACTGTAAGGGCCGTTCACTAGGCGATTCTAGTCATGTTGACAAAAGTTTTGTGACGGTGATTAGGTAAAGTCAACCTCAGTACACGCTTATACACTGGACAATGGTTAGGGAGGTATAACTGAGTTGACACTGGCTGTTGGCGACAGGATACTTGCAAAGCATGTTCAGCGTTGGTATGTCAAGACAGAACAGCTTTTTTCAAATCCGTCGGTCCGATAAACTTGCCAGATTCGGCGAGATTTGTATTTGTTCCCGGTGAACGGCCTTTCCACCCTGATCCATACCTCAGTATTCCCCTTTTCCTTTTCTATCTGACCTAACCAGATTAGAGCTAGACATAATAAAATTGGAGGCTTACGATCCAGCAGGATCCGCAAACGTAGTCTGAGTCTACCATTATAATTCATTTAGATCGGACCGATTTCAGTTTTTCGACAGCATTGTGCTTCGGGCGGCGGTCCGGTATATTCGGAGTGATTTCAAGCAAACTGGCAACCAGTGGCCGAACAGATCATCAACTTTCTGATGCTTGGTAGTCATCTGTAGAGTGTGCCTGACATTTCTTAAACATCATGATACAGAAACATTTTCCTGAGTGTATATTGACGAGCTGGAATGATTCCGAAAGCTGCATTCGATTAAAATCATGCACCATGCTGACTGGGCAAGTTAGAGCAGTGATCTGTCGTTCATGAACCCCATGAACGTTCATGTGCGAAATTCGTAAACGGTTCATGAACGGTTAATGAACCGGACATACCCGATGAACGGTGAACTCAACGTGGGACATGCTTTCTTGGGAGATCAACGAGCCGGGTATACCCGATAAACGCGCTTTCCTTAGAAGATCATTTAGTTGATTAGATCAATTTACTTGTTTGCATTAGCAATTTGGCGCGATAACAGAGCTTTCCTCTTCCCTTTCATCCTGATCAAATGCCCAGGGATAGTAAAAGCAATAAAGCACGCACTCTTGTTAAAATCTTCCTAATAGGTCCGCTGCATAACTTGCTGGACTTGGATGCTGAAGGTGTTGATGATGACGAGGCTGACGGCATTGAGGGTGAGATTCCATCATTTGACGAGACGACTGAACAAATTATCTTACGAAGGTAAGAAATTGTACTTTTGAATCCATCTAGTCTATTTATACCCTTACCATCAAATGTGAGTTCATGTTCACGTTCATGAACGGTTGATGAACCGTGCCTTAAGGTTCATGAACGTCAACACTGAGTTAGAGTCATCGAGAAGCAATAACTTCGGTAGTTTTTAAAGCATCGGGGGTGAGGTTAAGATTTACTTACCATAACTTTAGCGACGATCGTCTCCCAACAAGTTGTAGTAAGCTAGCACAGCTCTAATCGATGTAGCAACTGTTCCACGTAAAGAAACTATAATAGAACCTGTGAACAGAATAAAATGTGGGTTGAAATACTAGGTGGACGGAACGTTGATTCTCTTCAACAACGAGCTACTGACCGTTCTTCATTTACTAGCCTGTATGTAACCTTCATAAAGATTCCTTGGCTGTTGCTCAATCACTCGATTAGGAAAGGATTATTACTTGGTACTTTTGGAAAGGCCTAAACCACCCTATGAGGATGATTTGATATGCAACAAAAATCATCCCAAACCGTAACCTAGCTGAATCTACTCGGACTTTAGTTCTGGTGTAGCAAGTCAGTGAACCCAATAATCTAGTTGCTTCTTTTTACGTCGGTGCTCAAGGATATCGAGGATGTAACAGAGGAAGATACACCCCCTTCTAAAGAGTTGGGCTTATCAGCGATGCGTGCACCACGAGCTCAAGACTGGATCAGCTGGATCCGAACAGATCCGGCAATCATATCGGATCAAGCGCATTTTGGTTTTCCGACACCGTCGGAATGTTCCGGACAACTCTTCTTCGTTTTTCAACCTCTTTCTTGCGCTACATCTGGCTGGGAATTGTTCTTATCTGTGACCAAGAATAGCTCCATCGCATGGTCTTTTGGGTTCCGACTCCGCTGTTGATTGATTACCTGGGTCCTGGCACCGGGATTTGTATAACTGCTGCGTTTCACTGCTTGCTACCTTCTGCTCTCTCCTCTCCGAGTCTTCTGTGAAGGGAGACTCCGAGACGAGTGTTCTACAGTTGCACCCTACTTTTGACTACTTCTTCCCACCAATCGATATGCTTAACGATACCCCCTCCGCTGAGGATAACTTTCCAACGACTCGAGGATACCAACAGGAGATGTTGGAGGAGAGCATGAAACGTAATATAATCATCGCTATGGACACTGGATCTGGTAAGACTCACATCGCCGTGCTGCGGATAAAGCACGAAGTTGAGCGTGAGCCAAGTAAGGTGTGTCGTGGCAAGTAAAACGTGTTGATGGCAGGACTGATGCCTGACTCAGGCGGCGTGGTTCTTCGCGCCGACTGTTGCCCTCTGTGCGCAACAGAAAGCAGTGATTCAAACACATCTACCGGTCTCCGTTGGCCTTGTATCTGGAGCATTGGAACCAGACCAATGGAAATCGGCAGAATTGTGGGAACGTGTTTTGAACACCCATCGTGTTATTGTTTCTACTCCCCAGGTGTTCCTGGACGCTCTTCGTCATGCATATATTGACCTCGGTAAAGATATCAGTCTTCTTGTTTTTGACGAAGCCCATCATGCCACCGGTGACCATCCCTATGCAAGGATTATGGATTTCTATCATAGAATAGAAGAACGACCTGCGAACCTTCGTCTTTATGGAATCAGTCAGGTCAGCCGCCCATACGTACTTGGGCTCACTGCCAGCCCCATATATGGTGGTGATGTTGTCAAATCTTTCAAGTAAGTTTCCATACAGCTAATATACCAGGTTTAATCGCTCACCCCTGCAAATATATAGTATGCTGGAGAAAAATCTAGATTGTATCATTCGAGCGCCTCGTCGTACACGTGCGGAGCTCGCGCAGTTCGTTCACCGCCCAATTTTCCAACACGTGATGTACGACCAATGGCCCGACTTCCCTTTTTCCACTAATCTCACTGTGATATCGAACATCGTACGATCTCTTCAAATCGAAAAGGACCCCTACGTTGTGTCTCTTCGCCAGAAACTCGCCACTGCCAAACCTCTGACGTCTGAATATTTTCGTCTCGATCAAAAACTCTCGATCACCATCAGAACTCAAAAGACTTTCGTGTTCAAAGGCCTTCGAGACTTTGAACGCGCTGCCTGCGACATTCTTCTCGATTTAGGCCCTTGGGCTGCGGACTGGTATGTCTGGAGAATCGCAGAGAAAGCACGGGAGGCGGCCAACCCCTTTAACAACATCATGGCTTCCTGGAAGGATACGGAGAAGAGTCATCTTCTCAAGCTCCTAGACTCCGCCATATTAACACCTGTCTCTTATGGCGAAGACGATATTATGGACGACTGCTCTGATAAGCTCCAGCGGCTTATTGAAACCCTTCTCAATGAGAAGATGGAAACTGAAAACCGTGACGAGGTGTATTCCGGTCTCGTATTCGTCCAACGGCGTGATACTGTCATCGCCCTCGCGGAAGTTCTCAAAAATCATCCATTCACCAAAAATATCTTTCGCATTGGATTCCTACTCGGCACTTCTGAAAGTTCGCGACGTCATAGTTTCCTCGATATCTCACGTAAACTCGCTCGTGAAACTCAAGAAGATACTATGGCTGAATTCAGGTCTGGTGACCTTAACCTTATCATCGCAACCGCTGTCGCAGAAGAAGGTATCGATATACAAGCATGTGGGAGTGTCATTCGATGGGATTTACCCCCGAATATGGCTAGCTGGGCGCAAAGCCGTGGTCGTGCTAGGAAACAGAGGAGTACCTTTACTCTCATGTTCGCAAATGGAAGTCAAGATGAGCAAAATGTTCGCAAATGGGAGGTATTAGAGAGGCGAATGGTGGAATTGTATAATGATCCAGCACGGGATTTAGCGATGGAGGCTGAGTCGCTGATGGATACAGATGATGGTGATGTGGAGGAGTTTTTCTTCGTCGAATCCACTGGGTATGTACTCAATGGTGCGTTTCTGATACAACCATCTCACTCTTGCTGGTGCAGGGCTTCGACGAGTGTTCACTCCGCTATTTCCCATCTGGCCCACTTTTGCGCCGTCATTCCAACAAGGGCTCACGTTGACATTCGACCGATATACGAAATTGACCCTCCTGATATGCCTCTCGCATGGCACGCTGATCCCAATAGATCCAATTTGCTACCTTATAATGGACCTTGGGGCTCCAAGGTCACACTTCCACGCTGTCTACCCCTCGCCTGTCGCGAATTTTCGGTACCTATGAAATATTCTTCGAAAGTCTCTGCACATCGCCACGTAGCATTCGAAGCCTATGTTGGGCTTTATAAAGCCGGCCTCTTAAATGAGAATCTGCTCCCTCTCACGAGTGTAGTCGTACCCCAGGATGATGATATACTAGAAATGTTGAAGGACGTTGAGAAAAGATCGGGAATGACCAACGTCGGTCTACATATAGATCCTTGGGCCGGCTCAGAGACCGAAGGCGATGAAACGGTATATTGGTATACTGCGAGGATGTGCATTGGGGATATGCCTCCCTTGACATTGTTTACCCGTTCGGAACCGGTCGAACTAGGAATGTCTAACGGACCCAAGCTTTTCCATCCGGATGCCGATGGACCTATATCTGTTACCATCGTCCCTTTAGAGAAAGTTTTGGCGAGCGACACAATCATTCACGAGGCGAAACAATATACGAGACGATTGTTTTCCAGTTTAAACTGGTCAAGAATGGATTGGGATAACCTCGATTTTTCGTACTTGTTCTACCCTGAAACCCCAATTGATAGTGATGACATTTGGAAGGAGCGACGATTATGGTTGGCAGAGTTGAAGAAAGATATTGAAGCGAAGGATCGCTTCAAGGAGTTTACTTCGGAAGCGCGGGTATATGGCGAGGTTTTCGGGTACAATCGAGACCCAGTATTAGTACTCAAGGAGTTTGGTCGACCCTATCGCTTTGTTGACTGGAGATACCAAAAGTTGACCGAAGAAGAGGAAGAGGAGTTGCGGAAAAAATATCGAAGACGCGATGACACACCTTCGGAAATCATATACCCTCTTTTAGTCGTCAAACCTTTCCACCCCAGGTGTAACTTCCTTATACCAACCAAACCCCGCGATCCAGGCTCGTCAGCTCCCGAAATCAAATACACGTACCTCATGCCAGAATTCACTGGTATCACGCTTATTTCGTCCACCGAATTGGAGTATGCTTTTCTTCTACCCTCAGTACTCCGTTCACTCGAAATAAATTTGACGATGGCTTCCTTACGTTCCAATCTCTTTATGCCATCGCCCACGTTGCAAGATATCCCATTGACGTTGCTATCGAATGCTATGACGGCTTCTAGCGCGGGAGAGAAGTATAATTATCAGCGATTGGAGACATTGGGAGATACCGTTTTGAAGTTCTTGGTTGCATTACAAGTCCTGGTCGAGTATCCATTATGGCATGAAGGATATCTTACTAGGAAGAAGGACCATACAGTAGCAAACGTAAGCCTCGCAAAGGAGAACATAAATCACAGGCTGTATAGATGGATTATCAGAGGTATACATGCGTCATGCTTTTCTCGCCATTTCTGAACTGACTTATCTCAGATATCATGCTTGGAAGGAAATGGAAACCGAGATACTCTACAAAACTCTTGCCACCTATGACGCCGTTGTCAGAAGAAAAGATTGTGGAAGAGCTACTGATGGTGGTTGATGAGGAGGCAGAATTGTCTAGCAAGGGAGCTGCAAAGAAGAAAACGAAATCAAAAAATCAGGGTCTGTCAACCAAAAGTGAGTGCTTCAAGGCCTACGTGAAGTGTTACTCATTGTTTCTGATGATGTGCCATAGCACTCGCTGACGTTGTCGAATCACTCATCGGTGCGGCCTACATACATGGGGGCTTACTCCTTGGTTACGAATGTACGAAGCTATTTGGATTAGGCCTTAGGTGGCTGCCGCCTCCCGAACGAATCAAGCATTTCCTCGACGCAGTGGAGCCCGATAAGAACATACCTTCTGCTCTCTACTACGTCGAGAAAATGCTTGGATATACATTCCGACACAAAGTTCTGCTCCTGGAGGCTTTGACGCACGCCAGTTATCAGCAAGACGCCCGGACTGTTTCATATGAGAGGATGGAATTTCTTGGCGACTCGGTCCTCGACATGGTTGTCACAGATTATCTGTACCGCGCGCCGGGCAAGAATTACAGCCCAGGCCATATTCATCTGCGTCGCTCATCCGTTGTCAATACCCACTTTCTTGCCTACATTTGTTTGAAGACCTCTGTCAAATTTGACGCCCTAATGCCGCTAGCTGATGACGAGGGAATTAAACTTCTGGCGGACGCTCAGGAAGTCGTGTTATGGCAGTGTTTGCTCCATTCTAATTCCCGAGTTATGGATGACCAAGCAAACACGTATACTCGATTCAGGAAGAGGAGGGAAGAAATTGAAGAGGGTCTGAGGAACGACACCATCTTTCCCTGGGCTGCCTTAACTCGTCTCCAAGCGCCGAAATTTTTCAGCGACATCATTGAATCCGTCATTGGTGCCGTTTTTCTTGACTCGAGCGGCGACATTGGTACAGCTCGCGATGTAATTACAAACCTCGGGATCTTGCCTACTTTGGAACGGATTGTCCATGACAATGTAGATGTTTGGCATCCGGTGTCGCGAATATCGCAATGGGCATCAAAACATGAGAGGAAGTTGGGTTGGCAGTTCGAAAAGGAGAGAGGCGTTATCAAGTGCAATGTGCTCGTGGATGGTCAAGTCGAAGCTTGTGCTAAGGATGATTATAGAGGAGCGTCTAGTCAAGACGAAGTCAAACTTATTGCCGCTGAAAAGGCGAGTAGGTCCCTAAGACTGAGGAGAGTACATATGAACCAGGAGGTGAACGGGAAGGGGAAGGGGAAGGGGAAAGGAAAGGCTAACAATGATTGCGATCGGA
Organism: Agaricus sinodeliciosus; assembly: GCA_022315185.1. Classification (NCBI taxonomy): domain Eukaryota; kingdom Fungi; phylum Basidiomycota; class Agaricomycetes; order Agaricales; family Agaricaceae; genus Agaricus; species Agaricus sinodeliciosus. The sequence continues at coordinate 274,421 of JAHTMV010000041.1, forward strand.
AAATGCGTGTAGACTAGTATCAGTGAGACTCTAGATGGTATAACACCCGAAATCATTATTTGTACAGTTTATTTGACTGCGATACAGGCTTGGGAGGTCAGACTGGTTCAGACAGGACAGTGGGATTAGGAATGGCCTGAGATGGACAGCCGGGTATAGTAGCACCAACACCGATGTCGGGACTCTGCAATTTTGTGATCAAGATTTAGATGCGGTGCAAAAGAGAGAGCGTACGAATAGACATCCCACAGACTCGTTGCCATTACCGTATGTTGTGATGGCGTAATCGTAAATTTTACTCTTCGAAAACATGGGTCGCAAGAACATTGAAACTTTGTCAAATCATTGACTTTTCAATTTCTAACAGATTCAAGAGCGAATTTTGAGCTGAGGTTTGGCCATTGTAACTTAAACAGCTTGCTACTACCGGAGGTTGGCAGCGCATGTCAGCAGTGGCCAATTAATGGGTCTGTAACAATACGACCTATTATTGGCCACTGCCACGGTACTAACTAATGGGATGATCTGAGTATTGTCTGAGCACCACCGACATTCCTTCATCGTTGACGGGCAGGAACAATGCCCAAATATAGATTTTATGGGTTATGGGCTATAGCAGAGTTATGGTTTACTAATAGGAAGGTGAGTTGCACGTCGCTATGGGTTACAATTATGAGTTATCACAAGTACGGGCTAATATAGCTTTATCTAGGTTTTGTTCTAGAAGTTTCCGTCTCTTCAATAATTGATTTCAGATAGTTCATTGCGAAGTGTATATTCCTTGACTGCATTTTTAAAAACAAAGGAATACTAATGATACATTCAAATTTGTTATACGCCGAAGCTTTAAGCATTGTGCGCCAAGTTGTTGGCGGTTCCAGAAGCTGGTGTTCGTTTCGTCATGATTGGTCCTTAGAGATAATGTGACATGAACACTCACGAATTCCAGTGATGACTCCTTTCAAACTGAGAGACTTGACTTTAGTGCTCATGCTCGCGGGGCTCACGTTGCCCTGAAGACTGATCAAGTAAGCAACGAGTCCTGCAATATGGGGAGTCGCCTATAAACAGATAAGATGCTTATTTCTTCTAGACATACACAGACACCGCTCACCATGGAAGTTCCTGAGATGTTGTTAGTATCAGTGTTGCTACCGATCCAAGCACTAATGACATTCTGGCCGGGAGCAAAGACGTCGACCACGCTTCCAAAGTTGGAGAATGAAGCACGAGCATCGGCAATAGTAGTAGCGCCGACAGTGATGGCGGAAGGAGCACGAGCGGGAGACGTGGTTGAGGCGTCGGTATTAGAATTTCCTGCGGCGACGGTAACGTGAATACCGTTGCTCGTGAGCTTAAGAAGGCATTTTCAGGGCTTTCGTTCAGGTGGCATATCCGGAGCTTGACTTGACTTACGGAAGCTACTGCGTTGTCGAGACTGCTGGAGGCACCACCACCCAAGGACATTGATGCTATCGATGGTCGGCCAGTGGACGAGGCTCTTTGGGACACAAAGTTCAAGCCGGAAACGCTGGTCAAGCGGATCGGTTAGTGGCTTTCAAGGACTGACTGCAGGGCACCCACATGTCAGAGACTGAACCGGAACTTCGGAAGAGAATGAGAAAGCGTTAATTTATGAAATTTAAGCCATGCTTACCCTTGATCGCTGAGCACCTTGACCGCGACGAGGTTGGCAGATTTAGCAACACCGAATTGGCTCCCGGCAGCAGTACCGCTGTGAGAGCGTCCGTATGAGAAATAGAAGAAAGTTTTATGTGTACAGTAGATCACTCACGCGACATGAGTACCATGACCATTGCCATCACGATCTCTATAGGAATTGATTTAGCTAGGGATAGTTGCGGAGCATTTTTACTCACGCGTAGGGACCGAAGGTTTCTCCCCAAGTTGCGCGGCCGCCGAATTGAGTCTGGATAGTGATGGACGAAGTTAGGAACCAGAATGGTCTAAATAATCTGACTGGCGTACGTGCGAAGTGAGAATGCCTGTCAGTATCAGGGGAGAGTAAAATTAGCTTGGAAGAACTGAGAAGAACCAACTCCTACCGGTATCTGAATAAGAGTGTGAATCAACCGTTAGAGTTATAGGGTAGTATTTCAGACTTACCAACAATGAAAATATCAACGCCACTTCCCGCGGAAGCATCGAAGGTGTAGCTAAAGGTCAGAGAGCTGGATGACGGATTCATTTGTCAACGAGCACGGCGTGATGAAAGCGGAACATACCTGGGGTTCTGGTTACTGAGCCTTGTAGTGGAGCTCAATCGGGCGAGGCCCCATGGCGCATTGGTCCTAGATCCCAGCTCAGCAAGGTGGGGAGCGATAAGATATTATAATTTACTGAGTAGTCATGGTGTGCATCACCCCGTCCTCGGTAATGCTCTCAACGTTGGGGTTTGCACGAAGTTCGTTCAGTGTCTCCTCGTCGAATTCACCAGCAAAGCCATTAATCACTTCCCACTCATGGGATACAGAGACCTTGGCCTTGAGGCTATTGAAGAGATCCTCCTTCTTGACTCCTTGCTTGAGCGTGATGATGTGCTTTCCAGTAGTCTCGCCATCGAAAGTCTCGATAGAGTGAATCGCAGTAGGCGCTCCAAGAGCCGAAGCGACTAAGAGAGCAAGGGTAGCAAAAGACAAAGAGAAGCGCATCGTCGGTGAAGAGATCGGGTAGAATCCTGGCTCAACTTACACCAGCGTCGAGCTTTTTAAGCTGGACGACTTTTTGCAGTATCCGTGCCAAGATATTCGACCATATGGACTCAGAGATCCCTGGCTATACAAACCCATGTGAGCAATATCTATGCATATTGCTCTGTGAAAGCGCCGTCGAAATAGACTCCTGAAGTTAGTGATACAGTATGCATCGTGACGAAAAAGGACCTATGAAAAGAGTTTGCTTTTGATTCCCAAAAATAAAACACGAAAATAGGACCCGAATCTTTCGACCCAGGGACATATTGGTCATGATTTCGTTTAAAATGGATTGAGGCGAAGTGTTGTGAACATCACAAGATAGGGGTCAGGAATATCGTCCTGTGAAAAATCGAGCTAAACCACAAGATAATTTTACTGGATAAGCATTCTGCAGACGGCATCTGGGATGTCAATGCTCGAGCCTCATGGTGACTATGCTTCGAATAACCCACCATCCTGGGAAGATATCCTGGAGCCGCAAGATCGGATTATAACTTCGCATGGACATACGATAACACTGGCTTGATAACAAGTCTGATTTGACTGCAGATGGCAGCGACTCTCACATATCATATGTTGCGCGTGTAAAACTGTAAAGTGACAGCGTGTGTTGTGCACGTGATCGTCCGGAATCCACCGTCGGCCTGTTCCGATACTGCGTTTGTATTATGTCGATGATCATGACAATGGTGCCCATGCGAGTCGAAACCGTAAGTTCTACTCAGTATCAACCTCCAGCGTTTTAGGACTTCTGTTTCCTAGTCGTTCCTGAAACTACTAATTGGGCTTGTTTTATAATTTTGGAAGGGAATATATGCAACTCATGAAACCCTTCCCGTTCCATCGCCATCATATGTAGACTCGTGACCCAGTTGACGACTCAAGGGATCATCAATCATCGACATCATTGATCCTCTCAAAGTCACACAGCTGCTGGCTCGACGAGGAGGTTTGGTCCTGTCGAAGTCGTCTACTTCAGGTGAGTGTTGTATTAATGCTCAAAAAACGAACATGAATCTCATTGACATGTCCAGGTGGACGCATGCTCAATCCAGATAAAGTAGTTGACTGTCCACGAAACTGATATAACCACTCTTTGACATAATAGAAGCTTGGTTGACATATTCCGGAACATACTTGTCAATGGACAGGGGAAATGCTTTGCTGAAATGAGCCACCGTACTACTTCTTTATGAATACTCGATATCCCAGAAAAGAGAAGAAGATGCCGAGCCCGCTTAATGGTGGAACCGAGATTTTCACAGCACCAGCTTCGTATTTTCTCCTGAACACGTATGTACCGAATTCCAATATTTCAGCATCTTCGCTTTCTAACTTTTGGCCCGACCTGGTAAGATCCGCCCGCCGTGAGGGAGGTGGGCACGAGCTAACGGGAAGTGGCTTGGTCCTCCGCTACGTTAAACCGGCTACTGATTACGGGCTTGTAGTTTATCGATTTATCGGGAAAGTCGGGGGGATATTTCAATGGTCGTGCTGTGTGCTGTTCCGCGCGACAAGCAGACTGGAGTTGCATCATCCCGAGTCTACTAACTATATCCAACTTCATTTCAGCCTATGAGTCGAAATGCCATACATAATTCGAGAGAACCAAAGATAGAGTTCGAACTTCCCCTTACCACAAGGCTAGTGATATATTTGTGTCCCTGCCTTCGAGCCGGAGGGTTCCGAAAATACTGGACGGAAGTGGGACAACCTTCGCAATCACTGAGGTTATTATTACAGGATTGACCATTGCTATAAAGGTACAGAGATAGTGCAACATCTTCACTGACCGCGGAAGCCGACTCATATCAGTGTTATGCTTCCCCCGACGAGGTAACCAGATGAATTACAGCTACTTGATTCTCGCCCAGAGTCTCAACTGTAACCATGAGTGGATCTCAACTCTTTTAAACCATTTTCGTCTCTCAAATATCCTTTTTTGTGTTACCACCGATTATATAAACTCGCTTGCTGGTCCTGTTATCCTAACGTTCGCGGTCCCAACATAACCATGTCCAAATCCTTCAGTTTATTTATTTTCGCCACTTTATTCGCTCAAGATTTTTTTCTGGCCGCTAAAGGAGAAGCAACTAATGTATACCCACCGTCCTCGACGTCTATTTATTCTCACTGTTTTGTAGAAATTTGCGCCAGGCATGTACAAGATTGTGAATCCAGAGTCTGCGGCTTGGGCCCGTAATCTTCCGGGACCTGGTCCACATGGTCCTTGGATGACTCCAGTTACGATGACGTGGGATATGTCTAGCATTTACCAGACGGTCTGTTTCTACGTTCGAAAATTCTACAATAAAGCTGAATATCATGATACAGTGGGAAGTCTCAGCCTCCGAAGAAGGGTATAAGATCCAAAACTACGGCTCGAAGAATTCCGCTTTTTCTCGTGGTCACGAGGTCGATACTAACTCATCAAAGCAGCATAGTCATCGGTATCTTATTCATTGCTAGGGCGATGTTAACGGCTTCTCGGAAGGATTCACGAAGTGGTATATCGAGCCAACAGGTGCAGGTGAATACCGCGTATGTATTGACGAAGGCTCTATCGGGTTCCCTGGCTGTGGCCGCTGACTACTTGAATCTGAAGATCCACTATCCCAATAGGGACCTCGTCTGGACCGTCGATTATGATGACAATTTCCCGGACACTGTTCGTCGATCAAGTTCAATCATGCATTCTATAAATGTGTCACTCACGTCTCGGTGATAGGTTTCCCTTAAACCTTTCGAAGGAAGCGGAGATCAAATCTTTAGGTTTGATAAACTGTAGGACTTGGGATTTCAATGTATCTGAGGTATTGCTATTACAATGCCGTAATCTCAGGTTACATAGCAGAAAATGTTCGTGAATGCCCACTTGGTATATATTGGGGCATCGTATCAGAATCACACAATTAGGAGCATAAGGCGGCGTAAACAATGGCATTTAAGTAAGGTAAAATGATGTAAGAAAATATGGCGCTAGTTTTGCGGATAATCAAGTAGTCTTCTTTTCTCATCTATATGACACGAGGTCCATGCCAGTGTGAACTTTAATGCACACGGCTCCTTTTCTCTGCGTCACGCGCCTTCATCAATAGATCGACGCCTTCCAAAGCCCCTTCCCAGCGTTTCTGGTGAGCGCCTACCAAACAACCAGTCTCATAGGCGCTTAATCATGATCACGCCCTCATAGTCCTGGTCCAATCGGTCAGTAAGAAAGGTCTTCAGGAATCCAAATGATCCCATAAAAGGCCAACAGATTGAATCCCATTGGGCGACATTTCTACTGCCTCTCTTCGACAACAACAATAAAACTTATAATTAGGAAAGCGGGCTTGCCGCGCCTACCAATGGTTGCATAAGCGAGACATAATCACCAACAGAAACAGTTGTAAAGCACGACTTAGTATGACTGATAATCGTTCATTATCGTGGTTATTAGCCCAGGCGTCTACCTCGACCTACAATATATATGATCTTGATTATAACGCGGATGATACAAATGTTTGAGTACAGGATTTAATCGTGATAATATAATCATCACATCCCTGCGCCTCCTGACTTTCCCCAGACCGAGTCACAGACTCAAGCATTTGTATCGCATAGTCAAGACGGCCGGGCGTGTAGTTGAACGTCGAAACACCGCTTGGGTGAAGACTGAGCTTATCGACAGTATGTTCAGGCCGCAATACTGATCGACGTACGCTATATAATGGCTAACTGGAATTACTATGTCATAGTCCTACGACAAAACACGCCTTTTATCGTGCCTCAGCGACTTGAAGAACGGACACCTCGTGATTGTTGGAAAGATTAACCCTAATGATACATGTTATACTTGATATACGTGAACGGTTCTAAGCGTTGTGCGCCAATTCGTTGAGAGTTCCAGAAGCTGATGTAGGTCTTGTCACGATGAACCTGTCGATGCAAGGTGTTACAAATACTTACGAATTCCACTAAGGACTCCTTTCAAACTGCGGGCATGTATCTTAGCAATCATGCTCGCGGGGCTCACGTTACCCTCCAGGCCAATGAAGTAAGCGACGAGTCCAGCGAGATGGGCAGTCGCCTATAAACAAATAAGATGTTTGTTTTCTGGACGTCGATTAATAGACACCATTTACCATGGATGTTCCCGACAAGGTGTTAGTTGACGTTGGGCTATCTATCCAAGCACTTATGATATTTTGTCCGGGAGCGAAGATGTCGACTACAGGTCCGAAGTTGGACGCTGGGGTACGAGCATCGGCAATTGTCGTGGCGCCGACAGTGATGGCAGAAGGAGCACGAGCGGGAGAAAAATTTGAGGCGTCTGTATTTGAATTTCCAGCGGCGACAGTAACGTGAATGCCACTGCCCGTGAGCTTCAAAGATTTCAGGGTCTTCCAGTTGAACTGGCATATCCAGAGCTGACTTACGGAAGCCACTGCATTGTCCAGACTAGTGGAGGGACTACCACCTAGTGACATTGATGCTATTGATGGACGGCCATTGGACGCAGCTCTTTGGGCAACAAAGTTCAAGCCGGAAATGCTGGTCAAGCGGGTCGATTCGTGGCTTTCAAGAGCCCATGACAGAGCACTCACATGTCAGAGATTGTACCAGAACTTCGGAGAAATATGAGAAAGCGCTCCTCTACAAAATTTAAGCCATGCTCACCCTTGATCGCTGAGCACCTTGACGGCAACAAGATTGGCAGATTTAGCAACACCAAATTGCCTCCCAGCAGCAGTACCGCTGTGAGGGTATCGACGTGGGAAATAGAGGGAAACCTTATGTATAGATTACTCACGCGATATGAGTACCATGACCATTGCCGTCAGCATCTCTGCAAAACTTGATTCAATTGACAATGGTTTTGGAGGAATTTACTCACGGATAGGGACCGAAAGTTGCGCCCCAGATTGCGCGTCCACCAAATTCAGTCTGAAAATGATGAACGAAGTCAGGAACCAAAAGTGGATGATTCTTAGTTCGGTTGATGTACGTGCTCAATAAAGATTCCTGTCAGTGCCCCGGAAGTCATATTGATTTGGAAGGGTTGAGGACAGAGCACTGATACACTTACCAGTGTCTGGTTAAGAACGTGAATAAACTGGTAGCAGAATTATGGTAATATCTCAGGCTCACCAACAATGTAAATATCAACGCCGGCGCCCGCGGAAGCATCAAAGGTATAGCTGAAGGTCAGATCGCTAGATAAAGTCTTGGTTAACCAGCATGACGTGATAAAAGCCGAATATACTTGGGGTTCTGGTTACTGAGTTTTGTAGTGGAGCTTAATCGTGCAATGCCCCATGGTGCATTGGTCCTAGATCCCAGCTCATCAGCGGTGGGTAGCGATAAGATATAATAATTTACTGAGTAGTCATGGTGTGCATCACGCCATCCTCGGTAATGCTCTCAACGTTGGGATTTGTACGAAGCTCGTTCAGTGTCTCGTCGTCGAATTCACCAGCAAAGCCATTAATCACTTCCCACTCATGGGATATAGAGACCTTTGCCTTGAGATTCTTGAAGAGATCCTCTTTCTCAACTCCTTGCTTGAGCGTGATAATGTGCTTTCCAGTAGTCTCGCCATCGAAAGCCTCGATAGTATGGAGCGCAGTAGGCGCACCAAGAGCGGTGGCAACCAAAAGAGCAAGGGTAGCAAAAGACAAAAAGAAACGCATCGTCACTGAAGAGATTTGGCAGGTTGTATCTATCCGCACCGTGGCCAATGCTTTAAACAGAGCGACTTCCATAAGTTCAGTGCCAAGATATTCCACCACATGGACTCGAATATAGAAACCAATTCGAACAATATCTATGCATGCTGCTCTGTGAATGTGTCACGGAATAGACGTGACTTTATGAAGATTGGATGGGTAAAAAAGAAAATGTTTCCCAGCAAGAAGTTGCAAAAGGCCAGCTTCCAAATTTCAATTGTGATGCCGCCCTTGTGGCTATGGCTGGTCTGCAACAATTTACCCAAGTATCTGCATCATTCATCAACTGCGATTAAGCTATCCGAGCCCTGTCAGATTCGCCAATTCATGAGTGTGAGAAAGGAAGCTGAAGTGGTGGAGTGCGCGATTTCTTGGACGTGTGTGCGTGTGTTCTTACATATTTAGTCCTTATCTGGTTCGTATTTGGCCGGATGAATATCGCCCATTGCCCACACTTAGTCTTCTATGTAATGTTTACTTGCGCCTGCGTGAACAAGTTAGTCTCCCCTTCAACAAGGCCTGTCTCGGTGGCCTCCTCAAAAATGTCACTTTCTGAGCAATGCTTGCAAGTTCATAGATTTTAGTTACAGGTCAATTTCTGACCGCCTCCGCATTCACAGAATGCAGAAGCACATGCTGTTTTGGAAAACAAATCTCATGGTTAATCGAGAATACTTAAGGGAAATAACGGTCAAGACGATGTTAATCCATACGTCGTTTGTCCTTTTGACAATCCAGTTGCTTTAGTAGACCCTTTTCAGTTTTTTTGTCTAGATTAGGATTTTCTTTACAAGACTTCGTTCGGGCTGGTATCCCGAAGACTGATGGGGATAGCATTATGAGTGAATCCACTTCTCGTACGGTCGAACTCGAGCTAATATCACAATGAGCCGCTCACGCTCAATGGTTCTGATGGAAATGCAGAGCAAATATTTGCTTTTCAATCCGTTAATCTATCAGCCGGAATAATAGCAACCTATTTATATGCTGGTTTAAAATCCGAGCAAGCTAATTTCGATTTGAGCTTGAAATCTGAGGTCGACGCGCGTTTTTCACTCTACCTTCAAGCCGCATATCAATTCCATCACTGTTATGCTGCTATTGTTGCATACCTGTGAGCCCCAAAATGATATTAAGTGCACCTTATTGGAAGATGATACTGGGCTGGAAATCATGAGCTCAGAACGGAGAGAACGGATTAAAGCCTTGTGATTGTTGGATAGACTCGGCGGCATTATAAATGTAGATGTGCATCGGAGAGTGTTTCCGTCTCTCCGGTTCTTTTGATTGGTGTTGAAGAGAATGCTGCTATAAGCGGCAGCGCAGTATGGGGAGACTTACATTTCTATATCTTGAACTGCAAGCGGGTAAGCTTTGAGCGAGTAGATAGTAGTGCGAGTAGCTGGTTAGGCTGAGAGTGAGAAGGATAGAAACTTGGAAACTTAATATTATCGGTAGACTACAGAGTTCTTATATACTGCTATAGGGTTTAGGGTATAGCTAAACAAATGAAATCATAGTGCCCTGCGGGCGTAGTCTACATGTGTATAATGCATGAAGCACAGTCATAATGTGTATATGCATGTATTTGAAACAGGAGTCATTCATACATCATACCGAGTGTAAGACTCGAGGTATTCATTTCAACACTCCCTTGAGTGGACTCACTGTTGCTTTAGATTAAGCATAGAGCGGAAAAGAGAGAATTTCACTTTTTCTAAATTTTTGGTTAAAACATCAGCAGGATTCTTTTCCATCAATCCAATCAAGATTGATTTGCTTTTGTTCTAGGAGCTCTCGGATATAATGGAAGTGAATGCCGATATGCTTGATTTTCCTGAACTTCAGAAGTCGACCAGAATAGACTGCCCATATTGTCTCCATAGAGCATTGGAGTTTGTATCTCAAAACCAATCTCGGTCAGGAGTTGGGAGACCCAAACTAATTGTTGTGAACAATCAGAGATAGCCATATATTTGGCTTCCGTCAATGAAAGTGCAACATTTTTTGTTTACGACTCAGCCAGGAAATAGTTCCGTTAGTGATTGTAACAAAATTGCCGGTGATAGATTTCCGGTCTTCTGAATCAGAAGCCCAATCCGAATCGGAATAGGCTATGACACCTTGATTCGAGTTACCATCAAACTCAAGAACCATATTTTTAGTGCCATTAAGGTACCGAAGAAGATGCATGCTGGCGGTATAGTGCTCTTTATTTGGAGTCACCATGTGTTGTGATAATTTTACAATGGCAAATGTAATATCTGGTTGTGATCCGATCATGAGGTACATCAATGATCTGACCAACTGTTGGTACTTTGTTCTGAATCCGTTGTTTGGTACTTTATCGGAAGTTTTGAACACGTATCCTTTTGGTAACAGTGTTTCTTCAGATCTGGATTTGATACCAAATCGATCAAGGACCTTTTGAAGGTACTTCTGCTGATGCAAGAAGATTTTCTTGTTTTGACGATCTCGAGATATTTGCATATCGAGAAATTCTGTCATAATACCTTGATCACGACATTCCCATTTGGTTGAGAACTTTAGCTTCAACTCTTTGAGGAGCTGGGAGTTTTTCTTTCCCATAAAAGCTACATCATCAATGTAGACTAGCACGATGACAAGTTCACGTGTCTTCAGATGACGGTAATAATATACACCTGCATCAGATTTGCATCAGACAAAACTGATCTCAGTCATGCTGGCAGTTAATTGTTTCCACCAACTTAACCCGGCTTGCTTAAGGCCGTACAATGCTTGGCGTAATCTCCAGACCTTGTTTTCTTTACTGGTGGCTGTGAATCCTTCAGGTTGTGTCATATAGATTTCTTCATCCAGTTTGCCATATAGATAGGCAGTTTTTACGTCAATGCTAAATATATCCCAATCTTCAAGGGCGGCGATGCCTAGAAGGAGACGGGCAGTTTCATAGCGGACTACTGGAGAAAAAAGCTCGTTATAGTCGATTCCTTTGATTTGAGAAAATCTTTTTGTGACTAGTCGAGCGCGAAGGTGGCCATTGCTTTTTTCATTAAAGATCCATCTATTTTTAATAGTTCTTCGACCTTTCAGGAGATCTACTAATTCATAGACACCACGTTTCTGTAAAGCTTCTAATTCTTCTAAACAAGCATGGATCCATTTTTTCTGCATTGTCGCAGGTAGTTGCGTTAAGTCCTTAAATTGGACCAGTGTTTGGATCTGATTTGCAAGTTCGAAGAGAAAGTTATTTAGCCTTACTCCTCCTTCTCTGATTAGAACTTGAACTTCGTCCATAGTGGCTTCTCCAGGGACTGGAGCATCACCAAATTGGGATGAAAGTCGAGAGCCATGCTCTTGTTCATATTCCTCAGCTCATCTACTAGCTTCTTCGAAGTGTCTGTGAATTTCTTCGCAACGTGTTTTGTCAGCTTGTTCGTTGGTAGGTATACGAGCATTTTGTCTATCAGATCTTGAAGGTACCCTTCGCTGGATTCCTTCTTCGAAGTCCAGCAAGAAAGGTTGTCTCTCATAATCTTTCAGAATTTTCGACGGGTGTTTATCTCCGTAGATGTTATCTGGTCGGTTCAGTACTTTAGTTTCCCGTTTGGATCTTCTAACATTATGTTCTGATTCATCAGGCGGAGTTATATCACGCTGTTTTCTCCATGTTGGCCATTCCTGCCATGAAGGCTGGTTAGATAGGCCAGGAGTTGCATTACGAGGAGATGGTGATTGAGCTCTTTGTTGCTGTGATGGCGGCATCAGCTGTGGTGGCATTGGTGGACACAGCGGTACTGCCGGTGGAGCTTTATTAATAGGTGGTTGATCCATAGAGGGATTATTTAGAGAATTGGGGTCGAGATTAAAATCAACTTCTCCTCCATTTCTGGAGTTCTCTGATTCCGAGGAATTACTTCGACTCGGAGTATTACTCAATCTTCTTTCGAGGTTACCTGGTTTCGATTTATCGCATTTCGGGAAGAAAGCTTCATCGAAAATGGCTGTGGGAGAAATGAATACTACATTTCCGTTTTGGTGTCTTATAAATTGATAATTTGGGCCTTGGTATCCCAAAAATATCATAAGCTCAGATTGCGAGGAGAGCTTATTTGAATGTATCTCTTTTGGGAGATAAACGTAGGCACTACAGCCAAACACTCAGATCTTTGTCAGGTCCAGTTTGGTTCCATAGAATAATTCATATGGAGTTTTCCACTTCAGTCGTTGCGAAGGTGTGCAGTTATAAATATAGACTGCATACATCATAGAGAACCCCCATCATGAGTCGGGAAGGCATGCATGTTTACGCATGGCTTGTGATTTCTCGTGCAACGTTCTATTGAGTCTTTCAGCGCGCCCATTTTGTTGGTAAACATTAGGGGCAGAAAGCTCATGTTTAATGCCGTTGGTAGACAAGTACTCTTTTAGAGTGCTATTGGTGTATTCTCCTCCTCGATCAGTGTGCAGTCTCTTGATCTTTTGATCAGTAGAGTTAGCAAGCAACGTCATGATTTTGATCATTTCTCGAGGTGCATCACTTTTGTGGGTAATCATTACGGTGAATGCCGTACTGGAATAATCATCCAATATGGTTAATACCCATTTGTGGCAATGATAAGAGGTTACCGGAAGTTCGAATAGATCCGAATGGATTAACTCAAGAACTTTTGTTCCATGGCTTTCTGAAGTGGGAAAGGATTTTTGTGTGAGTTTACCTTCAGCACATCCTTTACAAACTGGTTTATCTTGTGGAATACTAATAGGTGGAATGCCTAAAGATTCTTTTGAGAATTTACTCAACACGAGATCTGACGGATGTCCTAATCGACGATGCCAGGTTGTATAATCAGTGTTTATGGTTGCATAAGCACCAGCTTCGGGAATTTCCTTGATTATCCTAGTAAGGACAGCAGAAATACTGGGAAAATGTCCCGAGATACCCGAAAGTACAGCATGATTATTTTCATCTCGAAAGGTGAGATGCTTCACATTGGCTTCTAATCTTAGTCTGGACCGTAAAAGTTGTCCAACAGAGATGAGCTGCATGTTCATACTGTTTATGTAAAATACAGGCCAAAGTTTAGGTTTTCAGACTTCTTCAGTTCCTGTGTTTGTATCTATGACTAAGTGTTGGATGATTACTGTTCCTCGACCTTGAATTTTCAAGTGGCCAGAGGCAGTTTGTACCATTCCAAAAAAGCCTCGATTGACTGTAGAAAAGTCTGAGAGACTGCCAGTAAAGTGGGCCAAAGTGCCGCTATCTAGCATCCACTTAATCGGATAAGAATCAGAGTTTGATCTTATGCTCATGATGAATGACTTAAATTCAGGCATGATATTATTGAGAAGAGCGTTCCTGATGCTCAATTCCATCGCATATATTACATCTGGATCAGTACATGAAGGACTATTTAGAATCAGTCCTCTTCTTGAACTGGAGCAGAGCACCAGGCTCGAAGCTCTGGTAACATCACAGCACTGGAGGAAAGAATTAATAATTGATTGCGAGTGGAGGGGTGATACTTGCGAGTATGAATCTCCTTTGTTCTCAGCATCATAATTGAATTCTTCATCGTCATCCATTTGATTTTGCCCAGAATAGATTGAGATCTCATCTTCCTTTCTCTCTTCTATCACTGATTTCCCAAATTCCTCGATTGCATAATCAATAGGTGATCTGGACCGTCTTTCCGGTTCCTCAGGCATTGTGTGATACTCAGATTGAGTCACACTTGGCTCATTTACCGTTTCGATGTTGGTCATGTCAGTGACACTATCGATTTGGCGAGCTCCGAGATGTTTGTCCCAGGTGAGGAGGGCCTTGAGTTTGGCTGTTTGGTAAGGAGTGACCTTACCAGTCCGAGAGACATTGAAACGAGGGTCTTGTGTCCTTTGTACACTGGTTTGGGCAATGTGTTCTGGATCCCAATAAGTGATATCGGTATAGAAGCCGTTGACCCAAAGATATGTTCATCCATATGGAAGTTCATATTCCATGGTTATGTCATCATCGTCAAATGGGTAATCATACCGGTGATGAAGGTTGCATGACCATGTGTCCGTGTAGTGTGAGGAAGGGGAATGTGAAGGGTTTGCATCCGAATAGAAGTCACACCATATGTCATCGTCATCCAGCCAATGATTGATGGCGGATCCAAGTTTGACAGTGGCATCGGATGATAATTCATCCGAGTGGTCCCATACAGGGCATGGTATGACATTAAGGTTGTCAATATAACCCCTGTTACGACCTTAATCTATAAAGACTCAGGTTGCAGACAAGTGGACAAAGACTTGAGAGCGATAAGAGAGAAGAGTAAGGGAAAGATACGATTGGTAAAGCATAAGGAATACAGCAGTACCTACAGGGTTTATATATGTAAAGACAACTACCCAAGGTAACTAAGTATAGAACAGGACTGAGTCATAATACTCAGAGTAGTGGAGTAAGAATGTATGGACGTGGAGTAAAGCATATGGGAGTGGAGTAATGGTGAGACAAAAGACACTAGAAAGGAAAGATGAAAGAAAAGTATAACAGACAGGCATGGGAACGCGGAAAAACAAAAGAGCCAGAACGAGTGACCATAACCGGTGAAACCATAACAGTTGGCTTTCAATCGGAGATCATCTTCAAAAGGGGGGGGGAAATGTTACGACCTTAATCTATAAAGACTCAGGTTGCAGACAAGTGACAAAGACTTGAGGGCGATAAGAGAGAAGAGTAAGGGAAGGATACGATTGGTAAAGCGTAAGGAATACAGCAGTACCTACAGGGTTTATATACGTAGAGACGACTACCCAAGGTAACTAAGTATAGAACGGGACTGAGTCATAGTACTCGGGTAGTGGAGTAAGTGGAGCCAGAACGTATGGACGTGGAGTAAAGCATATGGGAGCGGAGTAACAGTGAGACAAAAGATACTAGAAAGGAAAGATGAAAAAAAGGTATAACGGACAGGCATGGGAATGCGGAGTGATCATGAGATGAAAGATACTAGAAAGGAAAGTATAACTGGCAGGCGTGAGAACGCGGAAAAACAAAAGAGCTGGAGCAGGTGACCATAACCGGTGAAACCATAACAATACCCTCCATTTAGGCTTCGTGACCACACGAAGTATCCTAATCTGTGAATTTAATCTCCATCTTTGCAGGTCGAACCTCGTATCCCAACTTGAAGAGGTTTCTCTCCGCCAAATTCTTGACTTCAGGAAACTTCCACTTGTGCGCAAGGTTTAGGATGTTAACCCATTCTTCGAATACGAGACTCGAATAGTCATCATATTTGGTGTTGTAGAAGATGAAAAGGAACACTTGGAATTCTGTGGCATTGGCGTCTTCAATGAAAGCGGGGTCTGCGGTGTTAAAGTTTCTGATGAACGTGTGATGGGGATCGTCGTATCCAGTTAATTTTCTTCGCCAATAAACGGATTCTCTGGTGAGGAAGTATGAATGGATCCAGAAGCGCATTCCGTCTTTGGTTTGGACACATAAATCTGCTCCTCGAATTCTGACCAAAGCAGGTGTTTCGTTGTTGGTGGATTGGAAAGGTGGAATAAAGGTCGAGATGTCGGACATTTGCAGGTGATTTGGAGGATGAAAGAGATTGACGATTGTTGTATACTGATTGGAGTGCTTTCATTGGGTTTTATATCCTATGATTGTGTTTTCTCGTACTCGTCTAGGACATCCTTGGTGTTCTCCAAGGCTGATCTTGGTAACCATGTGTCTTCTTCGTTTTCGTAACCTTTCCAATGTACCAAATACTGGGTTCCTCTTCCTCGCTTCCTATGTCCTCGGATCTCTTCGATTTCGTACTCTTCTTCTTCGTTTATGATATCAGGTGGGGGCGGGATAGGGTGGTGTTGGCTGTCAAACTCGGGTTCATGACATCGTGTGAGTAAAGAAATGTGGAACACGTTGTGGATTGCCCAGGACTCAGGTAAGCGAAGCTTGTATGACCGATCTCCGACAGCTTCGACGATCTCGAAAGGTCCATAGCGTTTGTTGTCAAGTTTCCGTGATGGTCGGTTGGAATGGATGTTAACTGCTTCTAGCCAGACCTTCTCTCCGGGTGAGAACACTTTAGAGGTATTTCCGTGGTTTCCTCGGTTTCGCATAAGATCATTGTTCTCTTCCATTGCCGCTTTGGCTTCTTCTCGGGCTTTCTCTAACTCCGATGAGAAATCCGCTGCCGCTGGGTTGAACGTAGGTAGACTGTGATTCCCTTTCCATGGATGGAATCTGTGATTCAAAAAGAACGGTGTGTTCTTCATGGCAGAATGGACTTTATCGTTGTAATGGAACTCCGCCGTAGGTAGCCATTTCGTCCAATCGTTCTGTCGATAGCTGATGAAATTCCGCAAATACATTTCGACTTCTTGGTTGATGCATTCCGTCTGTCCATCCGTCTGAGGATGATACGCCGTTGATAGGTTCCTTTCTATCCCCAATGATGTGCATAGCTCCTTCATGAATTTAGATGCGAACTGCGGTCCTCTGTCACTGATGATTCTTCGGGGAATTCAATGGAGCCTCCAAATCTCCGATTTGTATAGATGTGCTAATTCGATTGACGTGAGAGTCGTAGTGGTGGGAACAAGGTGGATCATCTTTGAGAACCGGTCGACGATAACAACAATAGCGTCCTTGTCTTCGGACTTAGGCAAAGGTCCGATCACGTCAATAGAGATTTCCTGCCAAGGGCCTTCTGGGATTGGTAACGGGTTCAGCGTGATTGGTTCGGGTCTGCGAATGATTTGTTCTTTTGACACATGTCACATCCTCTGACATATCTCCTGACGTCCGTCTTGATCGTGGGCCACCAGAACGTCCGCTTCAACAGTTCTAGCATCCGATGTTGTCCAGGGTGTCCGACGTCGGGGGAATAGTGGTGATCGTGTAGGATTTGATCTCGCAAGTTCCTTTCATCCGGCACATAGATCCGTCCTTGTCGGTAAATTATCCCTTCTTTCTCCCACACTTTCTCCGGTTGTTTCGCCAATTCCTGCAGTACCATGGTTTCCCTCCTCCTCGACTTTCTGATAACTTCCAGGATCTGTTGGTCGGGTGATATCTCGAATCGTCGAGATCGTAGAATGGTGGCTTCATATACTGGCGTTTCTTCAACTATCTTCGTACAAACTCCTTTCCTTTGAACATTTCCATGTTCCTGTTGTCTCGGCTTGTATCTGGTTTGACTATGCGGGAGAGGATGTCGGCTTTGGTGTTGGATTTTCCAGGTATGTGTCGTAGTGCGAAATCGTATTCCTGCAGCATAAGGTACCATCTTGCTTGTCGAGCGTTCAGTTTCTGTGGGTCTCTGAAGTACTTCAGGTTTTCGTGGTCTGTCCAGATTTCGAACTGTTCCTTCGCATCCAACAGGTACTGTCTCCATAACTTCAGTGCCTTGACTATAGCCAGTAACTCCTTGTCGTAGATCTCGTAGTTTCGTTCTGCTTCAGTCAACGTTTTGGACATGAATGCAACCGGATGCCATTTTCCTTCCTGTTCCTGTGATAGGACTGCTCCCGTTCCATAGTTTGATGCATCCACCTCCAATCTAAACTTTCCATAGTCATTTGGCAACGCCAATACTGGTTCGCTGGTGATGGAATCTTTGACGCTGTCGAATGCCTGTTGTTGTGCTTCTTCCCATTTCCACTCTTTTCCTCCTCCCTTCAACTGATTGAGCGGAGCTGCGATGATGCTGAAGTTTTGTATGAAGCGTCTGTAAAAGTTTGCGAATCCCAAGAAACTCTCCACCTCCTTAATTGTTCGTGGCGTTTTCCATTCCTTTATGGCCCTGACCTTCTCCTTTTCCATAGTAGCTTTTCCATTTCCTACAACCGTGCCTAACAAGGCGATTTCCGTGGCGTCGAATTCACATTTCGATCGTTTGAAGAATAGACTATGTTTGTCGGCGATTTTCAGGAAACGTATAGTCCGTTCACGTAGTTCCTCTTTGGTACGTCCTGGAATCGCGAAGTCGTCCATATAGTTGACCAGTGCACCTTCTTGGATCATTTCTCGGAATATGGTTGCCATCATACGAGAAAAGGTCGCCGGGGAGTTACTCATTCCAAAAAACATGACGGTAGGTTCGAATAATCCACGATTGGTGATAAACGCTGCTTTCCATTCATCTCCTTCTCTGATCCTGACATTGTTGTAACCCCAGATAATGTCCAGTTTATTGAAGTATTTCGCATCTCGCAGTTGGTCGAGTACTTCGCTTATGAGCGGTAATGGCGTTTTGTCCTTGATCGAATGTTCGTTGAGTTTCCTGTAGTCCTGGCATAGTCGGAGCGATCCATCTTTCTTTGGTACGAAGAAACAAGGGGCAGCGTATGGTGATTTGGATGGTCGAATTCGTTTCGATGCTAGGTTCTCGTCTAAGAACTTATCCAGTTCCTCCCTTTCCTTTGGCGTCATGTTATAAACCTTCGATGATATCTCCTTTGGTGTCCTCCGTTAGATTGATCTCATGATCCCATTCCGTTCGAGCTGGTAATTGCTCAAAATTCCGTTTGTTAAACAAGTGCGTAAATGGTCGAATGTAATCGGGTAGATCTTCGGGGTTGGTGGGATCTGATTCTTTTTCCTCCGTAGCGCTGTCCACATCAGTGGTTAGCCGTCGAGAAAAAGGAATCGTTTGGTGTGGTGTAGTGCATGTACTGGGGCATCGTGTAAATCTGACTTCTTGGTTTATCCAGTCGATCTCCGGGTTGTGTTGAATTAACCAGTCGTATCCAAGAAAATATCCGCGCTCGAAATGTCCGATACCAGTGCCTTGATTTCCTCCTTATGTCCTCCTAGATCCATCTGGATTTTGGCGTCCTCCGTTAATATCCCTGTCCGATTTGGTGTTCCATCTGCATTTCTCATGCGAATGGGTTGTTGTCGTTTGACCTTCTTCAATTTCTCTCTCTCTGCCAACTCCGTTGCTATCATCGTCATATGTGCTCCCGAGTCGATAAGGGCCTTGACCGTTTTGTTTCCGTTCTTGGTTTTGATGGTTGCATCCAGCAGAATTTCGCGCGTTGAGTCTCTCTTGAAAGGAATAACATACTTGGATTTCGAATTTGTTGTTACATGGGGAGAGACTCTACGATTTATGGGTCGAGATTTCGCGCTCAATCGGACCCTTCGGCAAAATCCTGCTTCTCGGTGGCATCTTCTTCATCCTGTGGACTGTCCTCGGTCGTTTCCCTAGTCCTAGCTCTCTTCGGGCCCTACAATTCCTGGCGATGTGTCCTGGTTTGTTACAATTGTAACACGTTACGGTCTTCTTCGGCTGCCTGCATTCTCTAGCAAAATGTCCGAACTTTCCACAGTTAAAACACTTCCTCTGATTATTCGGGGTTTGGACTCTAGCGGTTTCGAACCTTCCTACTTCCATGGGTTGACCACTTCCTCCATACGTGACTCCTGTCGGTGTGTTTGTCGAACAAACTCATCGTCTCTGTTCCCATTCCTACTGCTTTTATGACTTCGAGCCATCCGTTGAATGTGGTGGGGACTTTGTCGGGTGGGAATGATAGAATGGTGCGAATGGTTTCCTTTTTGACGTTCTTCTTCAGCAAGAAGATGGCGTGTTGATCGTCCGTTCCCGCCTTGTTCATCATCAAGGTAAATTCGACTAAGAAATCCACGATGGGTTTCCTTCCTTGGTCATAGTCTCGATAGCTATCTCGCTCTTCTCCTTGTCCATTCCATCAATAAACAACTCCTTCGCCTGCTTCTCGAATTGCTTCCACGTGAATGTTACGTCTGGGTTGGTGACTTTGTCCGCTACGAGTGCTGAAAAACTTCCGGCTACTCCTCCTCTCATCCTGGATATGGCCGCTATGATCATCCTATCATTGTCGGTGATCCCGTTAAACTTTATGAACAGCTGAATGCTCCTCCACCAGTCCTCAAATCTCTCTCTGCTTCCCTCGAACCAACCGGGATCGGGGATAATTGACTTGGTACTCTCTGTGGTCGACATGTCTGATGGTTCGTCTCTGATTGGTCTTCGTTGTCGATGTGAATATCCGCAAAACTGTCCGCTTTGATCTACTTCCTCGTCGATGTCTGATTGTGGTGCTGATTCCGGTCTCGATGTCGGGCTACTCGGTAACTCGATCTCTCGCAACAATCCGTCGTGATATGCGGCTAATTCTTCTTCGACAAGTCGTTTCTTTCCTTGTCGGCTGCTACTTGGCATAAACTCGTGCCCTGATGACTACGCTTGTAAAAAGCCTCGACGCGAAAAAATTACGTCCGTTCGGTTGGTAGATCTGCCGTATGCACTACCACTACAGCAAGCTCGCTAGGCTGCTGTCTGCAAGGTGAGGTGTAGACGCTTTACCAAATGTTACGACCTTAATCTTATAAAGACTCAGGTTGCAGACAAGTGACAAAGACTTGAGGGCGATAAGAGAGAAGAGTAAGGGAAGGATACGATTGGTAAAGCGTAAGGAATACAGCAGTACCTACAGGGTTTATATACGTAGAGACAACTACCCAAGGTAACTAAGTATAGAACAGGACTGAGTCATAATACTCGGGGTAGTGGAGTAAGTGGAGCCAGAACGTATGGACGTGGAGTAAAGCATATGGGAGGGAGTAACAGTGAGACAAAAGATACTAGAAAGGAAAGATGAAAGAAAAGTATAACGGACAGGCATGGAATGGAGTGACATGAGATGAAAGATACTAGAAAGGAAAAGTATAACTGGCAGGCGTGAGAACGCGGAAAAACAAAAGAGCCGGAGCAGGTGACCATAACCGGTGAAACCATAACAATACCCTCTGTTTAGGTTTCGTGACCACATGAATGCTAGTGCTTAAGGGTGTGGAGAAGTGCAAGATCACTTTCTTCTTCGATCCGATGATATGGTTATCGAAATCAACACGACCAATGAAGTGTGGGGCATTGGGCATTCTGACTTGGGCCACAAATAGCTGTCTCCTGTGTAACTTTCTTCGACGGCGAGTTTGTCAAAGAGTGTGTAAACAACTTCCTTCCAGAAGGTTTCATCTTTCTCTCCTCCTTCGATGATTGTAGTGTATCCTCCAGGAGGGATGAATGGGATGGGTTCGGCGGGATGGTTCATATTGCCTTAAGAAGGTTTTGAGTCGTACAGCTTTGACATCAAAGTTGGCTTTCAATCGGAGGTCATTTTCAAAAGGGGGTGGAAATGGAGAAGGGCTTTTGATACGAATAGGGAGGGACATAGGCGAGTTGGGATGGGTAGGGATGTCGACGTTGTCACCTAAATAGGCTCTGAGAACTGTGCGGGCATATTTGATCTTTTCCTCAGATCTGACCTCCGGCATGGCACGTAGTAGATAGGCGAGTTTGACAGAGATGTCATGAGCTTTGAGTTCGATACGAGTGAGGGATAATTCTCTGGCGTCATCAACCAACCTGTCCAATTGGTTTTGTATGTTCGTGTCTTTGATGATTTTGTTGAATAGCGGTTGGACAGATACTAAGACCGTTGACATGTTGGTGGCAACGGTACTGAGAGTGCCTCCTAAGTTACGAATGTGAGCCAAATTGGTCAAGATAGTGAGGACAGTTTCTCTTTGTTGTTCAACGGAGCGTAGGTTTTTGTTGAATGTGGTGTGAATCTCGGTGTCGAAGGCAAGGGTGTTGGTGAAAGGAGGGGTGTCAGACATGTTTGTTGGTAGGAATGCAAGGTGTTCTGAAGAAAAAAAAGGCGAGGAAAAGTTTCGGTTTAACTATTATTCTCCATCCCTCTTTTAGGCAGATTTCCAAATCTGCTATCTACCATCCCGCGTTCCACCCAGTCCTATCTCCTTCTAATTGCTCCAACAGACCGGAGTTTGTTAATTCCACCATATCACTACATTTTCAACATCTTAATCATCCGCTTCTCCTTCTTTAACTTTAGAATAATCTCCTTCTTTTCCTCATCTGTCATAGGGGTGGCGTCTTTGGGTGGGTTCATAATAAGTGGTGTTTGGACGTGTGATTGGAAAAGAAGATACTCGGACGTATCCTGATGGGTGTGTACCAGGTGTTGTCCTCCGCAGAGAGCTTGGGCGTCGTAAATGTTGGTGTTACCACTGACAGCGGAGAGGGTTGGCGAATTGGCGAGGAAGGACATGACGATTGTTGTATACCGATTGGAGTGCTTTCACTGGGTTTTATATCCTATGACCATGTTTTCTTGTACTCATCTAGGATGTCTTTAGCGTTCTCCAAGGCTGATCTTGGTAACCATTGTCTTCTTCGTTTTCGTAACCTTTCCAATGTACCAAATACTGGGTTCCTCTTCCTCGCTTCCTATGTCCTCGGATCTCTTCGATTTCATACTCTTCTTCTTCGTTTATGATATCAGGTGGCGGCGGGGTAGGATGGTGTTGGCTGTCAAACTCAGGTTCATGACATCGTGTGAGCAAAGAAATGTGGAACATGTTGTGGATCACCCAGGACTCAGGTAATTGAAGTTTGTATGATCGATTGTTATGATTGTGGAACAACTCCGAAATTTCTAAATCTTATCTAATCCTTATCTGATACGGATTTATCTTATCTTCCTATCATCAGGATGACATCATTCTATTTCTATCTGTGTTTCTCTTTGACGTTACCTTGTTTTACTTTTTGTTCTCATAATCAATCTTCTATTCTCATGATTGATCATCTTCCTTCCTAGTTTATACTTTCCTTCTCACTTGATTACTCCACGTTCTCATGCCTGCCCGTTATACTTTTCTTTCACCTTTCCTTTCTAGTATCTTTCATCTCACGGTTACTCCACATCCATATGATCCTACTCCACTTACTCCACTACCCCAAGTATTATGACTCAGTCCTGTTCTATACTTAGTTACCCTGGATAGTTGTCTTTATGTATATAAACCCTGTAGGTACTGCTGTAGTCTTTACGCTTTACAATCGTATCCTTCCTTACTCTTCTCTCTTATCACCCTCAAGTCTTTGTCACTTGTTAGCAACCTGAGTCTTTTATAGATTAAGTCGTAACATCAATCTCCGACAGCTTCGATGATCTCGAAAGGTCCATAGTGTTTGTTGTCAAGTTTCCGTGATGGTCGGTTGGAGTGAATGTTAACTGCTTCTAGCCAGACCTTTTCTCCAGGTGCGAACGTTTTAGAGACATTTCCGTGGTTTCCTCAGTTTCGTATGAGATCATTGTTCTCTTCCATTGCCACCTTAGCTTCTTCTCAGACTTTCTCTAACTCTGATGAGAAATCCGATGTTGCTGGATTGGACATAGGTAAACTGTGATTCCCTTTCCATGGATGGAATCCATAATTTAAAAGGAACTGTGTTCTTCATGCCGAGTGGACTTTATTCGTTGTAATGGAACTCCGCTGTAGGTACCATTTCATCCAATCGTTCTGTCAATAGCTGATAAATTCCGCAAGTACATTTTCGACTTCTTGGTTGATGCATTCCGTTTGTCCACTGTCTGAGGATGATACGCCGTTGATAGGTTCCTTTCTATCCCAATGATGTGCATAGCTCCTTCATGAATTTAGATGCGAACTGCGGTCCTCTGTCACTGATGATATCTTCGGGGAATTCCATGGAGCCTCCAAACCTCCGATTTGTATAGATGCGCTAATTCGATTGACGTGAGAGTCGTATGTGGTGGAACAAGTGGATCATCTTTGAGAACGCCGATCATGATAACAACAATAGCATCTTTGCCTTCGGACTTAGGCAAAGGGTCCGATTCATGTCAATAGAGATTTCCTGCAAGGGCCTTCCGGGATTGGTAATGTGGTTCAGTGTAATTGGTTCGGCTGTCTGCGACGATGAATCATGCTTACTTTGATCACACACATCCTCGTCTGACATATCTCCTGACGCCGTCTTGATCGTGGTCCACCAGAATGTCCGCTTCAACAGTTCTAGCATTTGATGTTGTCCAGGGTGTATCTCTAGTCAATTTTT